>CAUYLG010009351.1:0-40802 GCA_963573385.1 Cacajao melanocephalus
TATTTCTTGGAGACTTTGTTCATTCCTTTTTACCCTTTTTTCTCTAATCTTGCCTTCTCGTTTGATTTCATTGAGTTGATCTTTGACCTCTGATATCCTTTCTTCTGCTTGGTCAATTCGGCTGTTGAAACTTGTGCATGCTTCGCGAAGTTCTCGTGTTGTGTTTTTCAGCTCCATCAATTAATTTATGTTCCTCTCTAAGTTATCCATTCTCGTTAGCAAAACGTTAAATCTTCTTTCAAGGTTCTTAGTTTCTTTGCATTGGATTAGTACATGTTCTTTTAGCTCTCAGAAGTTTTTTATTATCCACCTTCTGAAGCCTGATTCTGTCAGTTTATCGCACTTATTCTCCGTCAGGCCTTGTTCTCTTGCTGATGAGGAGCTGCGATCCCCTGTAGGAGGAGAGGCATTCTGATTTTGGGTGTTCTCAGCCTTTTTGCACTGGTTTCTTCCCGTTTTTGTGGATTTATCCACCTGTCGTCTTTGTAATTGCTGACTTTCAGATTGGGTCTGTGTGGACGTCCGGCTTGTTGATGATGGAATTATTTCTGTTTCTTAGCTTTCCTTCGGCAGATGCCCTTTCCCCACAGAGCTAGGCCTTCCCGGGTTCAGCTGTGCTTACTGTGAAGCTCTCAGTCCTCAGCGCTTCCAATTGCTGTTCTGCTTGTGGGGATGAAACCAGCTAAGCCTGACTCAAAGGGCACCTAGTCCCGTATACTCCGCACCGAGAAGTGCCGTGCTGTGCCGGCCAAAAGAGTCACGCTGGCGACCCGTGTGGCTCCTCCGCTGGGTAGCTCCCAGTTTGTTGACAACAGAAATTCATCTGAAATTGCAGTGTCCACTCACTCTCTGCGCTTTCACTGGGAGCCACAATCCTGAGCTGTTGCTCATCTGCCATCTTGGATCTCTCTCCGTGTGGTGATGAAGTTTTTTCTGTTTCTTAGTTTTCCTTTGGCGGACATCTCTTCCCCACAGAGCTGGACCTTAACGGTTCGGCTGTGCTTGCTGTGAAACTCTCAGTCCTCAGTGTTTCCAATTGCTGTTCTCCTTGTGGGGATGGGTTCAGCCAGGCCCGACTCACAGGGCACCCCATCCCGTATACTCCGCACTGAGAAGCACCATGCCGGAACGCCGGCAAAACAGCCACCCCGGCCAAAAAAGTCGCGCTGGCGACCCGTGTGGCTCCTCCCCTGGGAATCTCCTGGTCTGTGGGCAACAAAAATTCGTCTGAAAGTGCATCGTCCACTTGCTCTCTGCGCTTTCACTGGGAGCTACATTCCTGAGCTGTTGCTAATCCGCCATCTTGCATCTCTCTCCCTGCATTTTTATTTCACAAAGGTCAACCACTTCTTCATGACCATGGATAACGTTTTTTGGATGGAAAAATGTGTGTGTGTGTGTGTGTGTGTATCCCTATATATTATACACACACACACACACACACACACACACGTATATATATATCCCTGTTAGCTTACTGTCCCCAGCACGAAAGAGCTCAGCAAGCTGCAAGTTTAGGACAAAGGAAACAAATCTGGGATACCCTGCCCCCAGACTGCTCCAAGTGGAGGCTGAGTTACCATTCACAGCAATGAAAAGCATTAAACATTTAAATAGCTGCTTGTTATCAAAATTGCTTATCTTGTAATTTTTAACAATCAATCCTTTGATTTTCTGGAATGTATCATCCTACTTAGCAGGAAAAAATGTTCTTTATTTCTTCTGTTCACTATAGCCTGCTTTTCCTACCCCACCCAACACATGCACACACATAACACACACACACACGTACACACAAAAGCGTTTTTGGTGATGAATTCCTCAAAGAAAAATATACAGAGCATTTGAGGAAAGAGTCAGTTGCTGCTCTCTCATAGAACAGATTATTGTTTATAGGCATGGCTTGACAATTCATGTAGTATGTGTTTTGTCTGTGAAAAAGATTTAGTTGTTACAGTGGGTAAATAATTTCTTCAGAGACGCATCTGTGTTTTTGCCTACAGAGTATGTCTGTATTTAGACCCTCTAAAAGATTTTTTTGTCTTGAGGAATACATGAGACAATAGGAAAGTATTCTCAATCTTGAAGTTTACTAGTTGATTATTCAATGCTTATTTTTATAAAAAGGGTAGGATGACATGGAGGATCCATACCTAATGAAAAACAAGTTTAATTTTTGAATACTCTTTAAAATTTACTGGCATTAAAAAAATCACAAACTCCTGGACTTGACTTAGTTTGGGGTAAGTCTTGAGTAATTCTTTTTAGAAAGGAACTTCTTGAATGCATTGTTTACAAACGGGTTTTATAGTTTACCATTATAAAAATATATTAGTAATATTATTATTTAAGTAACATATTAATTAAAATATGGTAATAATGATAGCTAAAGAGGTCATTCTGTTTGGCTAGGACTTGACAGTGTTTCATTTAATTCTTACAAAATCCTGCTTATAAAAATATTATTATACCTATTTTTAAGATAAAGAGCATGAAGTTAGAATGGGAGTTATGATGTATTTGTCAGAGGCATTCAAACCAGAGCAATTCCATCTTGAATAAGGGCTTGGTAAAATAAGGGTGAGACTTACGAGCTGCATTCCCAGGTGGTTAGGTGTTCTGAGTCACAGGATGAGATAGGAGGTTGGCACAAAATGCAGGTCAGAAAGACCTTGCTGATGAAACAGGTTGTGGCAAAAAACAAAACAAACAAACAAAAAAACAGACAAATCCCACAAAAACCAAGATGGTTAGGAAAGTGTCTTCTGGTCATCATCACTGCTGATTATTCACTAATTATATTGCATTGGCGTGCTAAAAGACACTTCTACCGGTGCTATGACAGTCTAAAACTGCCACAGAAATGTCAGGATATTACTCTATATGGTCTAAAAAGGGGAAGAACCCTCAGTTCTAGAAAGGACTCCTTGTTAGCTTGTAATAATCCACCCCTTGTTTAGCATGTAATCAATAAATAACCATAAGAATAGCCAACCAGCAGCCCTTGAGTCTGCTTTGGGAGAAGCCATTCTTTATTCTTTTACTTTCTTAATAAACTTGCTTTCACTTTATGGATCACCTCAAATTCTTTCTTCTGTGAGATCCAAGAACCCTCTCTTGGGGTCTGGATCGGGACCCCTTTCTGGTAACATAATCAGAGGCATGTACTCTCAAGTTTCACTGTCTGGTTTAGAATCTGAATTTTAATAACAAGTTTTGTGACAACTTTTAAATTGATAAAAATATTAGGAATAGGCCAGGAGCAGTGGCTCATTCCAGTAATCCCAGCACTTTGGGAGGTTGGGGCGGGAGGATCACCTGAGGTCAGGAGTTCGAGACCAGCCTGACCAACATGGTGAAAACTTGTCTCTACTAAAATACAAAAATTAGCTGGGCATGGTGGCGCACGCCTGTAGTTCAAGCCACACAGAAGGCTGAGGCTGGAGAATCGCTTGACCTTGAACCCAGGAGGCAGAGATTGCAGTGAATTGAGATCGTACCACTGCACTCCAGCCTGAATGATGAAGGGAGACTTTGTCTCAAAAGGAAAAATAATTAGGAATAATAAACCATACGTAGGACACAGCTGATTGAATTGCTTTGAGCACTAACTAAGATTTTATAAGTGAAATGTTATTAAATCAAAAACTGCACATGACAAAGTTGAACAGGCAATAAGACATTATTTAGGGCTATTGCAATAGGGGAATGTGGAGACCACATCCCTTGGCTCCCTGGAGGTTCACTAAATTCAATGACATAGGCAGATTGATTAATAGAAGAAAAGGCATACAAATTTATTTGACATGTATACACAGGAGCCTTCAGAATGAAGACCCAAAGGTATACAGAAAATTGTTCATTTTTATGCCTAGGTTTAACAAAGTATAGACAGCTCTGTAGAAATATGATAGGAAAAACAGGGTATGATCTAATGTTAATAGACTCAGTATGAAAATTCAGCAATGCCTGCTTGTCTAGATTCTTCTATGCCTTTTGGAGCATGCATTCCTCTCCTTTTGTATTTGAGGCAATTGGAATGGGGGATCTTATGGCCCACAGTCAAACAAGATAGGTCAGGTAATTTCTTTATGGCCAGTTTTTACACAGAAAGGTGGAGAAAAAATTAGAGTAATATTTTTAGGTTTTATGGCTGGCATTGGGAAAAAGGGCTTGTGGTTTCTCTGACCCACCATGGGAAGAAGGATTCTAGTTTCTTTGACCAGCCTTGGGAGAAAATAGGACTGAGTGATAGGAGGGCAGGAGGGCAGCAAAAATCTTTTACTTCTGAGGCTGCTTCTGAGGCTTTTATTATGAGGTATTGTCTGTGCCCCACCAGAATAGAGACTGGAATGCATTCTGAACTTTAACTTTACTGAAACAAACCTTGGGAGAATGTTTAAGAACTAGGATGACAGGGACAGTTAGGCCATCTGTGTTTGCCTATTAGTTTTACCCCAAAGGAAAGTAAACTTTCTTCTATCATCATAAGAGAATGTAATTTTACAACTTGCAGCAAGGAGTCCATCAAGTCTGTCTCCATCCTTCCTACAGAGACTGGGAGATAGGAATGCCATCTTCTTTGATGTTTACATTTCAAAGGGATGGCTCCCAGGTCCTTAAGAGAAACAGTCCTGGATTGGAAAAGTGTCAAGAGACCTTTTTTAATGTTTACATTTCAAAGTAACAGAAAAAAAAAGTACAATTACCAGTTTTTCTAAAGCAAATTATCTAAGAAAAGAAGGTCAGGAATCTAGAGGTAGGAAGAAGCTCTTCAAGTTTGGTCAAACTGAGAGAAACTTCCAGGACCTTTTGGTCAAGGCTTAGAAGACCATTTGGTTATTTTGAAGATATCCATATTATTAGGCTTTTGTTAGAGAAGGCAAATAATTTTTCCATGGTCACTTATTTGGATTTCTGAAGTAAGGATTGTAAACCAATGGCTGTTTGACTTTAATATCTATGGTCTTAGCCCCTATGCTAACCTACTTTCTAAATTAGGAGATCACTTTTTTACACATCTTCCCTAAGGCATCTAGACCAGTGACTTGCACCTAGTAAGTGCTTACTTTTTAAAAAATGATTTTTACGCTATAGTATGGACTGCCTCTACAGAAGTGAAAAATATAAGGTATCAATTGACCCTATATTTTTGAAACATTTCCAGAAAAGAATTCTATAAACAAGCTATTTTTAGCAGGATATTCCAAAAACCTTTCCTTATTCCCCACCTCTTTTATGAAGTGATCTCCAGACAGTAAGTATATTTCATGCTTAATGTTACCTCTAAAACCAGGGTAATATTAGTCAATAAAAATCAGGCCTTCAAAAAGATATTAAGATTACGCATGCAAAGAAAGCAGTTAATCAACATACTCCTTATTTCTGTTTCTTCTGAAACCAGTGGTGAGATGAAATTATTTAATTTCTGTAGTGTTTAAAATTCTGGAGTTAATGTAAAAAGTAGAAAAACTTGATGGAAGCCTCACTGCTGGACTGGCACCTGAGGGCAACCTGAAAATAAATGGATTTTTAAAATGTGAAATATAGCATATATTAAAAAAATTCTCACTGCATACATGTATAATGTAATGGATAGTTACAAAGTCAAACACTCCCGAAATCATACCTTTAGGAAGCTAGGCCTACAGTCTCAGGGGGTTCTACTTGTTTTTTACCTCTCAGGAGGTTGAAGCGTTCATAAGACAACTCAAGCTCTCTGTTCATAATCTGAATGAACATTTCTGCCTGTCTTTTTCTGAAGCTTTCCTCCTCGTTACTTCCGCTTCTCTATGACAACTGAAATCTAAAATTTTCTTCCACCGGTTACTTCTGTATTCATAAAGCTTCAGAACTGTCATTGATGGTTCTATTACAATCAATGTTCTTTTCCCTCTGTCAGCAGAATCAAGTTGTTATTTGGAAATTAATTTACATCATCTTTCTTTTGACTATTCACTAGATCCATTTTGTCACCCACATTTCACAGTGTGACATCTTGTCAAAACCATTTTGCTGCAAGCCTTTTGAAACCAATTTCACAAGTCAAATGACTGGTCTATATACTAAGAATAAGAATCTCTCCAGTCAGCTAAAATGTTTCTGTTGTCATTTTTAATGAGGTTGTCCTATAAGAGCAAAACACTCAATTTTGACAGACTCCCATACCCATCTACAGGTACAAGACAGGTTTAAATGAATGTAGCTTTAAATAAAAATTAGAATTGATTGCATATTTAGATGAAGCTAATTTAATATACCAATACAAATAACTCTGTGTGATAGAAAATATACCTCCGTAATTGTTTGCTGTTGTCAGGTCCGACACTTGATAAAATTAAGAGGAAGGCTGCTAGAAGAATATTAGAGAAGATCAGTGAATTTCCATCTTAGACATAGGGCAAAGACAGTAGTCTCTCTAGTCCCACCATTAGAAGGAAAATTCAATTCCCTTCCATCAGTCTTCCTGCATAAAATTATATGAATATTATTTTAAAATAGTCACATTTCTTAAAGGACAGCTGTTTACTTTCCCAAAAATTTTAAATAAATATATTTGTATATATTCTTGGACATGTAAAACATGGACAAATGAAAAACAATCATTGTGCTTTGCTTAGAGCAAAAATGTAAATGAAAAGTCTTAAGAACATTTTCAGCAAATGAGCTTAATTGAGGCTATTTGCTTCTCTCCAGGTAAAAGAAAAAGAGGCATTTTGAAGTTTTATTCTTGGACAGAAACACAACTTTATTTAGGAAGGAATTTAAAATTTTACTATATGTTTTGGTAGTACTTTACTATTTTCACAGTGCTCAAAGATTATAATAAATGTTTAGAGAACGAGTAACAGTAAATATTATGTGGGACAAAATTAGAAGATTATCTTTCCAGAATTGTGATAGGTAAAAATTAGTATAATATATTAAGGTTGATTTTCTACAGAAATAATCCTCAGTTACAGATGATTTGCTGAGGAACTACCTACGAAAATAAGAAACTTTTATATCTCATTTAATGAAAAGGTATTATATAATAACTCAATAAGGAACTAGACTGCAAGAGCATTATTACAAGATTCACTGTGATATACTTATTTAATGCGTTTACTGTCAAACAAACAATGTACAAGTCTGTATGGGGTAAAAAAAAGAAAAAGAAATATGAAGAATAATAGTTTGTGCAACAATTAATGCCTGCAACAGAGTAGCAATATTATTAAGTCATATTCTTTGTGTCCTTAGTTTAATCAAGTAGTGTCAGAGTGCTCTTCACAACACCTGTACCAGGCTACACTCTCACCAGCAGTTCATTGGAATTCTCACATCTCCACATTCCTGAAATTTCTCCCAATAATCTAACGTTTCAATTTTTATCACACTGAGATAAAGTGAAATGTCTTTTTGTTTGTTTCTTTTGCATTTGTCTAATTGACAGTAAGATTGAACATTTAGTCATACTAGCTTCTTTCCTCTATTGTAAATTGTCGGTTAAACTTTCTGTTTTTAAATAGGGATAGTTGATTTTCCTTTTTCTTTTTTTTTTTCTTGAGTCCTGTTTTATAGTAAATGTTATTCCCATTTCAATTTTATATGGCTTCTCTGATACTGCCAAGTATCACAAACATTGTTCATTATATCTAGTATTAATCAAAATAAGTTCTCATACATAAAGAGTCTGTCTCTTATCTCTCTTTGTCATTGATCAAATTCATTGTATGAACTTGTACAATATCACACTATTTTGTTACTGTGAGTTGGAGTACCTTTTTATTTGGTAGGACAAAGCTCACTTCTTTTCTCTTCCTTTTTCTGTTTGACTTAATTTTCTTGGAAAACATACATTTTTAAATGAATTTATCACATTTAAAATTCACTGGGAATTTGTATTTATATGAAGTAGGGAGAATTTTACCATTTTTGTTTTTCTAAGGACATGAAATGTTTATTTTTTTTAAATAGCATTTCATGTTTATTAATAGTTTTTAATTTTTATGAATTATTGGTTAATTTCATTATTTTACTTTTATTATTGTTATCAATAGTATCTTCCTTTATTATATAATTTAGTTGGATATTACAGACATAGATTTTTGTAAATTAATCTTATATTCTCAATGTAAGTTGTACAAGTTGTTTCTCGTGTATTCCTTGGCTTATCTTAGTTGATAATATCTTTTAAAAAATGAAAGATTTCACTTTTTTACTTTTTTGATGGATAACTGATTTTATTTTTTCTTGTTTTAGTGAAAGAGTTAGCAACCTATGACCTATGGGACATAGCCCATTGCTGTTGCTGTTTTTGTTTATATTTTTTTCTTCTACATCCTGGAACTAAGATTTTTTTGGATTTTTGTATGGGCACACATTAAATGATTACATGAATTCTTACATAATCCTCTCAATTTTGCCTCTTGGTCCCCAAGGAGTAAAATATTTTCTATCTAGTTCTTTAAGAAAGTTTGGTGGCCACTGTTATAGAGCACTGCCTGACCTCCAGTATGTGAGCCTCTTAATGGTTATCATTCTTACTTTTCCAATGATATATAAATTGCATCTAAAGTTTCTCAAGTAAGTATTGTTTTAACAACTTGTTTCCTTGTATCTTTTGTTTATTAAAAAATAGACAATCTGATGTTACTTATTTAATTTACAAATGTGATGAATTTTATTCTATTTCTGTTAAATCACATTTTAATTTGTGTAGCACATTCTACTTACAATAATAATTATTACTTTAACATACAATCATCCCTCAGTATACACTGGGGATTGGTTCCAGGATCCCCTCATATAACATTATCAGTGCATACTCAAGTCCTGCAGTGGACTTGTGAACCTGTGTATATGAAATTTTGGCCCTTGGTGTACATGGGTTTCTCATCCAAGGAATACTGTATTTTCATTTATGTTTGGTGAAAAGTATCTGCTTTTAAGTATAGTCATGCAGTTCAAACACATATTGTTCAAAGGTTAATGGTAGTATGAAATTAGATTAGGTAATATTTTATTTAAAATTTTTACTTTTTACTATCAAGCTGATAATTGAAATAGACATTTAACACACTCCCTCTCTTTCTCTTTCATTGTTTTGTATGTCTTAGTTTAGTTTTTCATTAATTACATGAACCTTATAAGACAAGCTGGAATTAAAAAAAAAATTTTCCTTTTTTAAGGTTAAACTTGTATGTCATGCTAATTAATCATTCATTGGCTATTTGCTGTAAGTCAAGTATAAAGCCATCTGTGCCTGGGTTTTTATTGGGAGGTACATTTGTTATCTATTACTATGAAACAATGCAGGATTTTAAAAGGATGTTTTTATGTTTCTGCATAGTTAAGTCTTTGAAAACATTTTACTGAAACTTAGAACCTGTGGTAATAGAGAAAGCCACAGAAGTTAATTTACAACTATACAGATATTGAAAACTCCCAAAGAGAGTTATTTAATTATTGATAATCACTTACTTAGGATAGTGGGACTTAATATTTTTTCAACTAGTAAGTGGGTTTCATTGGTCTATAACCCTATTGTAAGTGTAGGAACATCTGTGCAGTGGTAGTTTTTCACATTTAAATGGAGAATAAGTCATCTCTGAGTTGTAAAGCTTGAGCCAATAGTCTTATATTTTCTCAGGAGAGAATTTATTTAAATTCCAATATATTAAAGTAGAAATTTCTAAGATGACTTACAAGGGTAGAGGGAATCAACTGCTTATTTTTTTCTGTATACAAGTACAGAAAATTCATTTTATCTTTGGCCTGCCTGCAAGACAGACTTTATATGTGTAGGATATGTGACCTGGTTCTCATAATGTTGCTGTTGTAAGAACTGAGATACAAAGGAAGAACATGCAATTATTTGCAGTAAGATACATAATAAGAAGTCTGCTCTGATGAGAAATCTCATGTATATATCAAAAACAAAATAATAAAAATGAATATTAAAAATTTAACATTCTGTCTAGAAAAAATTTTGCTGAGATTTTCATTAAAACTTTATTAAACCTATAAATAATAAGGAAAGAATTTACATCTTTGCTGTGTTGTCTTCCAACCCATTAACATATTTCTCCATTTATTTAGATTTCTATGGATTTTTAAAAAAATTTAAGTGGTTGTAAATGAGATTGTGTCTTAATTTTAGTTGCTAACGGTTCAGTATATATAGAAATGCAACTACTGTTTGTGTGTTCATGCATCTTGCATAATTTCAGAAAAAAGTGAATATTTTCAATGGCTTTCTCTTGCAGAAACCTTGGGATTTTAAAAACAGTCATTTATATCATCTGTAAATAGAAAGTCACATTTATTATTTCTCATTTGTATAACATTATTCATTTTTTATTGCCTTTTTTCAATGGCTACACCTTTCAGTATTTAGTTGAATAATAGTCATGAAAGTGGACACACTTCTCTTTTTCCTGATTTTTGAAGAAACACATTCAGACTTTCATCAAGTGCAATGTTATCTGTTGGTGTTTTGTAAGTGCTCTTCATCAAGTTGAGAAAAATCCTCTTCAATTCTTAACTTGCTCAGATTTTTCATAATGAATGACTGTGGCACTTTTCTCAAAAAATATTTTGTGTTAATTAACAATAATTTTTTCTTCTTTGTGGTGATGTGGATTCTAATAATAGATTTTCACATGTTAAACTAGCCTTACGTATTTAAAATAAATTCAATTTGGTTGATTATAATTCTTTTTAAACATTGGTACATTCAATTTGCTAATATTTTGTTGAATATTTTTACTGTATATTTATGAGAAGTAGTTGCCTGAAGTTTTATTTATTTTTGTAACATGTGTCTGTGTTTTTTTGTTTGTTTTGTTTTTTAAATTGTTTGATACTGGCTTATAAAATGAGTTTGGAAGTGTTCTTGTTCTGTCCTATTCTATTTTCTGAAAGAGATTGTGTAGAATTGATGTTAGTTCTTTTAAACATTTGGTAGCATACTCCAATGAAGCCATCAAAACAGGGAAATTCTTTTTGGAGGCTTTCAGATTAAAAACAAATGTTCAAATGGTTATAGTGTTATTCAGATTGCCCATGTCATACTGATTGAGTTTTAATAGCTTGTGGCTTAGAGAATTGGTCTCTTTTTTCTAATCAAATATATGAGTATTAATTTTTATAGTATTATTATCTTCTTAGTGACTCTAAGATCTATATTCATACCTCATGTTTCAGTTCTAATACCAGTGATTCATTGTGGTTTTTCTTTCTTTTTCCAACCTTATTAGATGTTTATAAATGTCTTGATTTTTTTGAAGATTCAGATTTTTGTTTCGTAGATATTTTTGTTTGCTATTCTGAATTTTAATTTCATTGACTTCTGTTCATATCATTATTATTTCTTTTCTTCTTTTGCTTTTGGGTTTATTTTGTTCTTTCTAAAATTTCTTTAATTAAGAACTTAGGTTATTGATTTGAGACCTTTCCTCATACCTAATGTAAATATTTAGTGGTATATATTTCTGTCACAACATTGATTTAGATGCATTTGATAGATTTTGATGTTTTAAGTTTGTTCTCATGCACAACCCTAAATCATTTTTATTAGTTACAGCTATGTGATTTAATTTCCATGTATGTAGAAATATTTCTGTGGCTGTTTGGATATTGGTTTCTGGTTGAATTATATTATGGCCAGAGAACAAACTTTATGTTTTTTTCAATTCTTTTAAATTTGTTGAGGTTTGTTTTATGGCCCAGGATACCATATATCTTAGTGAAAATTCCCTGGCCACTTAAAAAAAGTGTATCATGCTCTTCTTGGGTAGCATGATCTATGTCTACTACGTCCTTTTGGCTGAACATTTCATTGAGTTCTTCTAAATCCTTGGTGATTTTCTGTTTAAAGTTTTATAAATTGCTAGGAGATGGGTGTTAAAAGTTTCCCAAAGAATTGTGTATTCGTCTTCTACTTCTTTCAGCCTTTTCAGTATTGTTTCATATACTTTATGATGTGTTTTGTGCACATATGGCTATAGTTTCTGGGTGAATGAATCCTTTTTTCCTTATGGAATATCCCCCTTTGTCTGTAGTAGTTGTTTTTAACTCTAAATTATACTTTTTCAGATACTGAATCAGAGATTCATGACTTTTTAATGGATAATGTATATGATATACCTTTTCCTATCCTTTTACTTTCACTCTTTTTATGCCATGTATTTGGAATGTGTTTCTTTGACACAACATGTATTTGAGTCTTATTATACTCTGAAAACCTGTGTCTTTAAATTGGAATATTTAGATCATTTACATTTAAGATATATATATATTTTTTAAAGGTTGGGACTTAAGTCTACCATTGCATTATTTGTTTTCTGTTTCTTTTTGTTTCTTACTCTTCTATTTCTCCTTTCATGCCTTTCTATAAATTACTTACAGGTATATTTTTATGATTCTATGTTTACTTCTTTACGGTACTCGTGTGTGTATCACTTTGTATGGGTTTTTCTATGGTTGCCATTAGTATTAAAACATATGTACATAATATACATAATTTATCACAGTCTACTGGTGTACATATTTTACAAATTTATTTAAGTATATATAACAGTTTACTTCCATTTAGGTCTTTTTTTCCTCTCCACATTTTCAGTATGATTTCCATAAACACATGAAATTATGTTATATTTTCTCTTCTAATAATCAAATATTATTTAAAAATCATATGGATAAAGATAGTTTATTTTATTTTTTCCTTAATTTTTATCTGTTTATTGTTCTATTTTTTTTCTCTGTCCTGGCCTTCCTCTAAGTTTTTTGTTTCCTAATTGGAGAAATTTTAGCCATTTTATAAGAGCAAATATGCCCGTGACAAATTATCTAGTTTTCATTTACCTGAGAATGTCTGAATTTCTCCTTCATTTTTAAAGGATATTTTCACTGGATATAGAATGCAGAATTGACATTTATTATCTTTCGGAACTTTTAAGTTATAATGATACTTCTTTCTGGTCTCCATAGTTTTAGATTAAACATATCTTCTTGTAGGGAGCCAGCCCTACATCACCTGTGGGTACCCCAAGTTTGTTGGCTACATAGAAATGAGAAAAAGACAGATTAAGAGAAAAAGTGGGACCAGTGGGCTATCACTTTATTACTCTAGAGGCAGCAGTGAAGGCCCTGAGCTCTGATCATCCACACTATTTATTGATTATAATCACTTTAATCTATAGGGAAGGGGTGGAGTCATGGTGGAGTGAATCAGTAAGCCAGAAGTGAATCAGTGAGCCAGAACTGGTGTGTCATCTTAAGGACTGGTAACAGTGGTGGTTTGGGAGTTTTACAAAACAAGAACATGTGGTTATCTTTAGCTTATTATCTATGTACAGCGGATGGAACTCGGAACTTAGAAGGAGCATGCAAGTCTGGCTACGTCATAGTGCTACAAAGGGGTTTTACATCCTTGAGCACAATGTTTATGGTAAAAGAGCCGAGGTCACCCTGCACTGGAACATGAGGCATGGAGAGGCCTTCCTCGTAAGAGGCCTCCTGTGGCCTTTCGCAGTTTGTTGTTCCTTGTTTACATGTTACTCATAACCAAATTATGTAGGCACTCTGTAAGTCCTTTCTCCTTTGCTGTTTTTCCCAACATCTTCTGTTATTCAATTTGTTTTTCTCATGTAAATAAACAGCTATTTTTTTGACATGCTACCAATTCCAATGTGTGCAGAAAGCTTTGGCTCACCCTAGCATCTTTTATTAAACCTATAAACCAATTTGTAAAAGTAGACCCTGCAAAGTTTTTCACCCTTATCAGAGTACTTTTGTTTAAAATACTTTCATTTGAAGGAGGACAAAGAAGTCTAACTTGTATACTTTAGCATTTTTCTTGCACATGGATCTCAGGGACACTTGTTCAGAGGGTGTCAATCTACGTATATGATGTCTGACTAACCATCAGCAGCAACATACATCAGCCTTGAAACTGTCTTGTGTTTCTTGGCCTCATCTCTGGAGAGCCAATCCCTTATACCCTGCATTATCTTTGCATTAGTTCAATTAGTTTTGTAAGCCACATCTACTGGTGGATTTCTTTTTAGTTCTGAGAAAGTCTGTTCTGGCACAAAGAATCAGGACCTTGACTGTTTTTAAAACAAAAGTATTAGCTTATTGGTTAATGTATATTCTTTGAACTGGCTGGGCCTCAGCCTCTAAAGCCAAAAGTATCTTCATTCTCTGACCTATGTGTATCCTCTTTGCAAAGTTAGATTTATAATCTTTTTTTTTTTAGTAACTTCTACCTTTTTGCATTTTAATGTTGATTATATATATTTCTTTTTTTCTGTAAAACACACTACCCCAAAATTAATGTCTTGAAACAATATGCATGTATATATCTCACAATTCTGTGAGTTGCAAATTTGGATACAATTCAGATAAGAGTTTTTCTGTTCTCTTCTGGGCATACAAAATCAGGTGACAATTTGGCTGCGTGGCTGATATGGGGATCCTTGGGTTGAATGGATTATCTCTTTCCCATGTGGTATCTCATTATCTAGCCAACTAGTCCAGGACTTTCTAAATGTCAGTATTATGGTCTCAAGATCAAGAGCAGAAACATACAAAACCTCTTGAGGTCTTGGCTCAGGACTGCCTCATCACTTCCGCCACATTCTGTGGGCCAAAATGAATCAATAGAGTCATACAAATCAATGAAGTAGGGAGGTAGGCTCCATTACTTGATGAGATTTATAGTCATATTATAAACCCACATACTGGCAGGGAAAATTCTGGCCAGTTTTGCAATCCAGTATAATAGATTTCTTCTGCATATTTCTGTTACTTCATTTTAACTTCTATTTATTTTATTTATTTTAAATATAAATTTATAATCCTTTTTTCAAATTGTTCTATCAATTTACATTTTTGGATTGTTTATTTTCTTATTAATTATATTTTCTTGTTTTCCACTGATGATTGTTTTCTAGTATAATTGGTAAATTTTCTTGTGAGATCAGTGGAGATTGTGTGTGTGTGTCCATGTGTGTGTAGTGGTGATGAAGGGACTCCTATTTCCCCTGGAAGTTTTGCTAAAGAGTGAGAACCTTTGTGTTTTCTTTTTTCTAAATGTCTGTAGAATTCTATCAGTTCAAGAATATTGTTGAAAGACCCCCACATAATGCAAGTGCTGAAAAATTTAACTCTAGTCTATAGATAAAAATTAAGTCTAGCTTACATTCTTGTCTTACATAGACTAGAGTTAAATTTTTTAGCACTTGCATTATGTGGTGGTCTTTTGTTCTTCTCAAAATATTAAGCAGAGATAATTATTTGTGTTGTATCTCTGTGCCAATAGTTAACTTTTTCCTAGTCTTCATTCACTAGTATGAAGACTTTTAGACTCAGCTGGTTAGGCTTCTAAGGTTTAGCTTTCCAATTTGAGTAGAGATTGATAAAATACTGGCCTGAAGCTTCTATTGTTTGTATCCCTAGTGTTTGCCAGATTTTTTATGGTATCAGCTTGTGGATTTATGTCTCTTGCCTGAAACCACTTTTTTCCTGCTTGCATAATTTTTTTTCTTTTATATTTAAATTTTAATTGTTGTATTTATGTCATATATAAAACATTCTACATATTCAGATAAAATGGCTATTCTGTATTAGTTCTCTCTAAAACTATTCATAAACAATTAATAGATCTTCCTTTTGCCTGAATTTATCAGGACTACAGTACACACTATGATCAGTAATAGCAGCCCAATATGAAAATTTACCTTAGTGTTTTAGTAAACTATACATGACTATCTTAAATATTAGGTAGTGCTTCCATTTTTTGTGAATCATGAGCTTTTTATTAATAAGGAATTGTCTTAAGGAAGCAGATAGTATCTCCGGTTATCCTTTCAAAGTCGCCGCAAATTCACAACTCAGGCATGCTGTACCTAGATAATGTCACTGCAAAAACTCGGAGCTTTTCTATTATCATGCTCCTTGTATCTTGTTGTCTCAATATGATACATGGCTTTACTAACCAGTAGAATTGTCATGTGTATGTGAGCGTCTTGCATAGTCTGGTAGTTTTAAGAAAAAGTTATTGATCTTTTCCTCAGCACACTGTAATTGTAGGCCCAGGAATGTCTATTTCAATTATACCTAATATATTATTTTTATAGTAGAGTGGAAAACTGTTACCCAAACTGAATTCCAATGAATATAATTTCCTATTAGTGATTGAGTGAAAACATAAATAAATAAAGTAAACTAAACTAAACTGATGCAGATAAGCAAACACACACTATCCCATTTGGGAGTATTTACATGCATATTCATCTTCTAATGCTCCCTGAAAATCCTATCAGAAAAAAAAAAACTTGGTTTTATCTTCTGAATTCTATATTTCATGAGTTAGTTTTTCCAAAAAAAAAAAAAAAAGAAAAAAAACTTTTTTTCTTCCTGCAACATCTTTTTACACTAAAGGGAACAAATGATCATGTAATCCAAGAAAGACATTTTGTTCAATGTTTGAGTTAATTGTGTTTTCAACAAAATTTTAAGTTACACACAAGCTATTTATACCTTAAGTTTTGTAGATTCAAGGCTATAGAAGAACTCTTAAATTTATGATGGAATCTTTATCTTTTCTGAGTAAACTTTTCTTGACATTTTCTCCTCCATATGTCTGTGAAGACAGCTACTTACATGCTGTTGGTCTGTATTACCTAAATGAGAATAAAACATCTATCACTTCATCTTTGTCTATTAGCATATCCACTTCTACCCATATACATGCTTATCTTATTGGTTCTTTTTATTTTTTTATTTGCAATTAATTATACCATTGTATTGATATTAAAAGCTCTCAAATGCTAGGTGTGATGATGCACCTGTAGTTCCAGCAACTTGGGAGGCTAAGAAAGGAGGATTACTTGAGGCCAGGAGTTTGAGGCTCTAGTACACTATGGCCATGCTTGTGAACCGACATTGCACCTCCAGCCTGAGCTATATAGTGAGTAAAAACCAAAAGAAGCTCTCAGAGAATTTAGAATCTGAGATCCAATATTGTCTTAATTTTTCTCATCTTTAAACAGCTAGCTTAAATTCAACTTACTCCATGATCACTCCAAAGATGTTCTCTGTTGAACCATCTTTATTCATATAATGCTGGTTTTATAAGGATGTTCTTCTTGCTTCCAAATATTTTTAATGGTTTTTAAAATTTCAAACCTATATGTCCTATTAAATTTTTATCCTATCTTGATTAGTCACCCCAACTCCACTGAATTCTCACAAATATTCTTGTGCTTTCTTTTTGCCAAATTTTTGTTTGGAATAATAAATATAGGAAAATATATACAATTATAAATATAAAAGTGTTTGATGGAAAATACCTATGTAATTTTGCCAAGAAAAAATAATCATATTCCAAGCATTAAAATCATGATATTTTATTTCATAAAATGCTTATATAGGTGACAAATTTCTATGTCTTTTCCCTTATAAACATGGCACAAAACAATAACAGAAAAGGGAAGAACACATCATAATAATAGATTGGGTTGGATGAGGCCTGTGCTGCTCCCCACATGGCTCTAGAGGAGAGGAGGCTACTTAATGACTGGTTTTTCAGATATTTTGTGTTGCTATCTTGCTCGTCTTGCAAGAGAAGGGGACGGGGAGAAGATTTTATATCCCTTGCACAAATGCTGAGTCTGTGTCAGGGAACTAAATTCCCATTCCAAACTAGTAAGAAAAAAATGGCTGAAGGAATAAATCTAAAACAATAGGAAGGCTTAATTCATGACATGTTCCTGAACTTTTACTAAATCCTTCCATGTTCTAATCACTGTGCTCAGTATTATTGATACAAATGAAGAATCAGACTGCGATTCTCTCTGGTCTTCTATATATTATCTAAAATTACACTCTTATGCTGAATTCTTTGGTTTTGTTCAACCAACACACTGTATGCTACATCTCTTGCATCCTGAATCTTTTCAGCCTTCTACGATTAACTCCTCGCACCATCCAGGAAGTATTTTGTTATTTTCACACATTGGCCATGACTTAGTCTTTTTATGTTTCAGAAGCGCCGTCATCTACCACCAGCTGGAAATCTTTACATGTTTACCTATTTTTCAACCACTCGTGCAGAATTCTAATCTCCCAGTGTCTATCCTATAACCTTGAAGCAAAATTGGCAATATTTCTTAAGGTACCATGTAGAGAAATTTAATCCTGAAGTGAACATGAAAAATGATGCATGTACTACCAATTTAAATGCTGCACTTCATGAGTTCAGTTTGAAGGAAGAAAATATACATTGTTGCATAAACTCTGAATCTTTTTGGAGGAGAAAAAGATACTGTACAAAAATTAATGTTATTTCAAAGATCATAAAAGGCAGTGTATTTATTGGTATTTATGATTAAATGTGATATAAAATGAACTATGTTAAGGAATCGTATTTTAATTTTCATCAGTGTGAATTTAGGTGTTGCATTTTACTATACATAATTTCAAGTAATTCATAATATACAATTATTTGTTTTTCCTATAAGATTCACAATAGAGAAGAAATAGTACTGCATATACTTATCCAAAAAAGGAACTGCATTCATATATTCACTCATGAATGTATGCAGTATTTCCTAAGCCTCTCCTGTCAGGAACTCTGTAAGGTTACTCTGATTAAAGAATGATATAAATGGGCTCAGTTGCTCTGTACCTGCTTTTAAAGGGGCTTTCTTGAAATTGTTTGAAAATCAATAATTCCCATTTTTCTTAGATTGGAGAAATAAGCTACATATTAATAAAGGAAACTCTGGTAACTTTATATGGTACCACTTACATCATTTTCTATTCTGATGATTGAGCAAATTAGCTAAGCTTCCTTAACTAGGGCTCCTCATTTATTTATTCTTTTTGGAACCATAAATACCTGAAATATGCCAGGCACACGTTTAAGCACAAGTATATGAATTATCTCATGTTGTATTCTTATTGACAATGAGAATAAACATTTATTTCTCATTTGCAAATGAGGAAATTACAAAACGGAAGTTAAATCCATTGTCCAAAATTACTTAGGTTAGTAGAAATTAGACCCAGGATTTAAAACAGGTTTACCTGGGTAAAGTAGAGCTCAAACTCTTACTATGAAACCACCCTGCTTCCTCTGGCGATGTTGGACCTTCCACACAGAGGTGCTCTGAGGATTCATTGGTAACTAAGAAAATATCTGTGAGTTCTAATGAACATTACAAATGCAAGGCATGTATGCATTTACGATTTACTTGAACTTACTGTTTCTCTTAAAAGCATTATTAATTTGAATGTAAATCTACATTCATTATAAGAAATTACCTTCTTATTTTATATTTTGATTTATTCCTATATAATTTTATCTACATAACTATGTATTTACACTTACATAAAATAATTCAAAGTATAAAGATACATAGATACAAATCGGGCAAGTCAAAAATCATATGATAATGAAAGAAACATTTTTTAACTTTCCATTTTTACATGAAATAATATGAAAAGAAAGGAAAAGAAGGTTGTAGATATTTAAAAACATACAAAACTGCCATATTTGTTTTATTTTAGTCTTAAATTATAAACTTGTGAAAATCCATGTGGCAAGAATCCAAATTGACTTTTCTTTATCTGAGAACGTGTTATTTCTCCTTCATTTCTGAAGAACAGCTTTACAAGCTACATATTTCAACTAGCAGTTGTCTTCTACCTCTGCTTTCTTCTGGCTTCTATGGTTTCATGGACTGTTTTAATAACCAGAATAAATCTATTGTTATTCAACTTGGTATACCCATTGTAATTAATGCATCATTTCTCTCTGGCTGCTTTCAGTATTTTAAAATTGTTTATTTTCAAAAGTTTTTTATGATGTGTATTAGAGTGAATTTCTTTGGATTTCTTTGTGATTATCATATTCAAGAAATAGCCTCTTGGGTCTGTAGGTTTGTGTCTTTTGCCAAATTTGGGAAGTTTCCAGCTGTTACATATTCAAATACTCTTTCAACAATACTCTTCCCTCTCTTTCTAGGACTCTGATAGTATAAATGCTGGATATTTTCTATTGTTCCACAGGTCTCTGAGGCTTTAGTCACTTTAACTTTTCAGTCTATTTTCTCTACAGTTAAGATTGAATGAATTCTATTGTTCTTTCCTTGAGTTTACTGATTGTATCTTCTGTCTGCACTCTAGCCCATCCTATGAGTATTTTTTAATGTCATCATTGTATTTTTTAATTCTATATCTTTCATTAGTTTCTTTCTTATTTTACTAAAATTTTCTTGTTTCTTTTTTTGACATAATATGTATTTGATTGTTGAAGCATTTTTAATGAGAGCTGATTTTAATGTTTATCAGATAATCCCACCATCTGGTTGACTTTGTTATTGGCATCAATTGAGTGTCTTTTTTTCATTTAAGCTGTGATTTTCTTGGTTCTTGGTGTGACCGCTGATTTCCAATTGTACCATGAACAATTTCTTTAGTATGTAAGTAGACACTGGGTCCTGTGTAAATATTTTATTTTAGTAGGCAGCTACCCTGCTGAGGTTTAGCATACGGGTTTTGCTCACTTTTGTGGGGTGTGGCTTAAATGGCAATTTAATTTTCTGAGAATTAGTAGTGTTGTTTTGTTCTGGTTGGTCTATCCGCTGCCATTAGGGCTTCCACTGGTCCCTGATGGTGCTTTCTAAGGAAATGGGTAGAAGAGATTTCTTCAGGCTGCTAGTTGCCTAATATCCCTTAGTATGTGGTAATATCTTTCCTCCTAGTAACCCCTGTCCTGCCAGGGTGTCTGAGGAAGCAGGAGAGTTGTCCTGCAGGGATAAAGGTGTTTCCCACACCAGGTCACTCACTGTGGCTGGATTCTGCCTACCTGCCTCCTGCAGGAGAAAGAGCATTAAGGGAAGATCACACAGGCTTCCTGGGCAAGTCCTCTTGGTGTAGTTAGGCCTCTTCTGCCACCTCTGCCTCCAAGGACCGTATCTTTCATTGTCATTGTCTTTTGCCTCATTACCAGATTTATAGTTTTGCTTAGCAGGCAGGAGAAAAGAGGTATAGGTTTATGATATCTTGCTTGGTCAGGAAGTCCCATATTAACTTCCCTAATCATCAGAGATATAAATCCAGGAGGATGTGTGATTTAACAAGTGCTAATCATCTTTCTCTGCATTTTCAGAGTGCTTGATAATTATTGTCATCTTATTGAGAATAAGTATTTAGAGAAAATAATGACCATTTACAAATTACTTAGTAATCTAATTATTTTTGTAAATGTATTACTTAGCATTTTCAATGTCAGGAAACTCTCATTTCAGTTTCGCATAAATTGCATATTACAACATAATTCTTGTAAAAATTAAATGACTTAAGCTGGGTAAAAACCTGGAAATTTACCAGCAGAGATTATATTTATTTGTAATTACAGCTAAAGCCACTGAATGTGATCACCTAACAGTGATCAGGTTTATGAATGGAGGAAGGATATTTATAGTAGCATCAGTAAGTCTTTGAAGCTAGATCTGGTTTTGATGTTGAGGTTTCAATCTTTTAATATATATTTACTAATAATTTACTATGCTCTAGTCACTATATTATGTACTAACATGCAAAGATGAAAAAATAGATATAGTTCTGCCCCTCAGAACCCACATTATATTTGGGAGAAATATAATTTTAAAATGAATTTATGAAGTATATAATTTCTGTAATAGGTAAAGTAAAATCAATGAAGATATATTTAGTCAGGGTTCAATCTAAACTGGATGTGTTTACTTTGGAAGGCACAGTTAAAAGAGAACATGTAGTTTTGGAGTAAGGGAGAAAAAACAAATGTAGTGTATAAAATGGAGTAGTAAGCAATAAACTACTGAGAAATGTATCTTTTACAGTTGTATAATTTTAAGTAAGTAGTTAATTTAACTCCTGTTAATCTCAATTTCCTATTCTGATGAAAGGAAAAAGTGATGTTCATCCTTCTCCAAAAGATGAAAATTGCTAGGATAATATTTATAATGCACTAAACACATTATAATGTCTAAAATATATATTCAGTAAGTATTTACTATTACCATTAGAATTATTTAGAAAATATTTCAATTAGGTAAAACAGAAGATGGAATTTGAAGGTTAAATGAAAACAAGGTATTCACATTTTAATTTTATATTGTCCCAAATAAGATGACAATGGCCACCCTTTATAACCTGAGGGAAGCTTCACTGGGAGAAAAGTAAAAGGGCTTTTTCCTCATCTCCCATGATCTGCCAGCAAAACTTGACACTTTGAGCATCCTTTCTTCCTTAAAATATCTTCTACAGTTGGCTTCCAGGATAGGATACTACATTGCTCCTATTCTAACTCCTTCGATCATTGGACACTCTTCAGACTCCTTTGCTCATTTTTTATTTGTTTGTTTGTTTTGAGACGAAGTCTCGCTCTGTCATCCAGGCTGGAGTGCAATGGTGCAATCTCAGCTCACTGCAACCTCTGCCTCCCAGATTCAAGCGAATTCTCCTGCCTCAGCCTTCTGAGTAGTTGGGACTACAGGTGCATGCGACCACACCCAGCTAATGTTTTTGTATTTTAGTAGAGATGGGGTTTCACCGTGTTGCCCATGCTGGTCTGAAACTCCTGAGCTCAGGCAATCCATCCGCCTTGGCCTTCCAAAGTGCTAGGATTACAGGCGTAAGCCGCCATGCCCAGCCTCTTAATTGTTCTCGTTTGGCAATTCCTATGAGTTTTCCCTGTATTAATGATTTCATTCAGAAACCAGCTTTAAGTAGTATATATATATATATATATATATATATATATATATTTATTTATTTATATATATATAGATGTTTCTCAAAATTATACATTTATTTCAGAAGCTCTCCTCTACACTTTTAACTTACATTTCTAACTACTCAATATGTCTTTTTGCATGTCATATAGGCATCTCATACGTAGTATACCAAATATTGAGCTCGTGAACTTTTTCCCATATTTGCTCTTTCAAAATAATTTTCATTTAAATTAATAAGAATTCAATTATTCCTCCTATTCAGGAGAACAAACAAAACCCCAAAGCTTTAATATCAGTTTCAATTTCTTTCTCTTACTATCCTCATTTAATAAGACAATAACATCTTTGGGGTTCAAAATGTATCCAGAACTGTCATTTCTTCCACAGCAATTGTTGTGGGTCAAGCCAACATTATCTTTCACCTGGATTATGACAGTAGTCTGATTTCACCTGTTTTCCTAACAATAATATTAAACTTAAATGAGAACAAGTCACTCTTCTGCTCAACACTAATAGCTATCATCATTCTAAGTATAAGCCAGCGTCAGTAAAAAGTCAGCAAGTCCTTTCTTGGTCTTTGCCTCCCCTCCATCTCACCTCTTCCTACTGTTCCTGTCAGTCACTCAGATCCAGTGAAACTGAACTCTGTGTTCTTCACGCCTGAAGGCATACTTCATCCTAAGGGAATTGGGTTGGACTTGCTGCTCCCTTTGCCTCTACTTGCTCTGAGATTTGTGCAGCTCCCTCCTCATCTACTTTTGCTCTTCTTTGGGAGACCTTTGTTAACTGTTCTATTTAATTTCTTAATCTTCCTCTTATTCTGAAGAGATGCTCTCTGCTTTATAGTTTTTGTCACCACTTTTTATCATAACAAAATAACATTGTTAATATATTTATAGATTTATTACCTGTCTCTTGACGTGGAAATCCAATTTCCATGAAGGCAAGAATTGTGTGTTTTATTCGTCTTTATTCACTAGTACCTAGATCATATGCCTAGCAGATACTCAGTAAATATCTGTTAAATGTTTAAAATAGTATCTTTCAGATATACACAATATTATTTGTTGTCATTAACAGATAAATTATCTGGTTAGCATTTTTTAACATGTTGCTGTATTTGCCTATAGCTTTTGGGAATATAAGCAAATTTCTGGACTCTGAAGACTGTTCACTTTCTGGTTCTTACCTGGCCACCTGGCTTTTATTATTTCCTTCATCTGTACACAAATTTACTGGTAATTTCCTCCAACTAGATCCTGTTATTTCACACTTCCTTTCCATATATATATATATATATATGTACATATTTGTTTGTTGGTTTTCCTTTGGGGAGCTAATTCTTTCTAATGTTTATAATTATAAAAGATAATAATTAAATGAACTTAGACACACATACCACTATGATCAAGAAATAGAATATTTCCTTAAAAGTACCTTCTTGTACTGCTCAGATCATAGTCCAGAACATACGCAATTTTTTCTCTGCCTTACCCTTCCTCAGTGATAAGCATAATCTTGTATTCTCTGTTAAACATTCTATTTACTTATTTACTTATTTGTTTGTTTATTTTTTTAGATAAGTTCTCACTCTGTTACCCAGGCTGGAGTACAGTAATACAATCAGTGCTCATTGCAGCCTCTACCTTGTGGGCTCAAGTGATCTTCCCACCTTCAGAGTTGCTAGGACTACAGGTGGCATGCATTATAGTCCCAGCTACTAAAATTAGCTTGGCCAATTTAAAAATAATATTTTGTTTAAATAGGGTTTCACCATATTGCCCAGGCTTGCTTTAATTTTAGATAGATTTGCAAGATAAGTTTTAGGCTAATAAAGTATATTACTTAGATTTTCTTGTTTTAAAACTTTTAAAATGTGAGGTTGCTTTATCAAAGTGGTCTTGAAATTTGAGGGAGAAATGGAGATGGTTTAAGACAAGATAGAAATGAGTAGTGTATTAAGGGTAATATAAAAATATGGATTACTCTAAATGAACATGGTCATTTGCAAAGACAGGAAAAATAATATGAAAACATCAATGGGGAATGGTCAGGCTGGCTTAGAGTCATTCACCATTACCTACTCACAACAACCTTTGCAACCAATTCCTCTTTTTCTCTCATTATACTTATTTCTAAGCTTGGACTCAGCCCCTTGTTCTGTCTTTCCTGTTTTCTTTTTCTGGCCATTTGCTCTGGACTCCATTCTTGCTTTCTCTGTCTTTATGTATAGTGAGTTGGTCGTTTCTTTGTTTCTCACACCATATCCAAAGCTTGTTCAGCAGTCACACTTTGCTCCGTGCTCAAGTGATGTGGGCTAACCTTACCTGCTTCCAGCCAAACTATTTACACCTGGTTCAGCTTGTGTCAGAATCCTGAAACTTTCCACTACCCTGTAGACTTTTAGGTACACTATGCTAATATGCACCCTTATCCTTCTCAAATGAACTTACGATTAGAAATGGACTGTGGAGTGATGTCAGTAAGATGGCAAACTAGGCATTGTCACTCTGCAGTCTCACTTACAGAAATACTATTAGCAACTATCCACAGAAAGAATAACTCTGAAAATATCCTAAAACACAAGAATAAGACTGAGACATCCCCTTGATGTCTACATCAAGTGCTACAGTACTACAGAACTGGGAAAACCACAATAAGTAAAATTTTATACCTGTTAAGATGGCTTTTATGAAAAAGATGAAAGATGTTGAGGAAAGGGAACTCTTATAATTTGTTAGTGAGAATATAAAATAGTACGTTCATTATGGAAAATTGTATGGAATTTTCTCAAAAATAAAAAAATAGAGACACTACAGGATTAGGAAATTCTACTTCTGGGCAAATATCCAAAGCAATTAATATTCATGTTAATTGTTGAAAGGATATCTGCAGTCCCATGTTCACTCCACCATTAATCACAGTAACCAAGATACAAAATCATCCTAAGTGTACATTAATGAATAAATAAACAAAATGTGGTATGTCTAAAAAATGGGACACTATTCAGCCTTTAAAAAGAAGGAAAGTATGTCATTTTCAACAACATAGATGAACCTACAGGACATTACGCTGAGTGAAGTAAACCAGGAATAGAAAGACAACTGCTGCATGATCTCACATATAGGTACACTAAAACAGTTGAACTCCTAAAAGTAGATTGGGGAATGATGGTTATCAGAAGTATACATAGCAGAAGTAGTTTTGAGATCTATTATACAGCAAGGTGAGTATAGTCAATAATAGTATATTATGTATTTCAAAATAACTAAGAGTACATTTTAAATGTTTCATCATAAGTATGATAGGTAATGACAGTTATGTTGGCTCACACCTGTAATCCCAGTGCTTTGGGAAACCAAGCTGGAAAGATCACTTAAGTCCAGCCTGAGCAATATAGTGAGCCCATGTCTCTACAAGAAATAATAAAAAAAAAAAATAGCCTGGAATGGTGGGACATGACTATAGTCCAAGCTACTCAGGAGGCATAGATATGGGAGGATCGCTTGTGTGTGGGAACTTGAGGCTGCTGTGAGCTGTGACCATGCCACTGCCCACCAGCCTGGGTGACAGACTGAGACCCTATCTCAAAAATAAAATTAATTAATTAATTAAGATCATGGATATGTTAATTAAATGGAATTAAACATTCCACATTGTATACATATATCAAAATACATCACATTTCACATCCGATGAATGTATACGTTATGATTTGTGAATTAAACATAATGCTAATTTCAAAAGAAGTTTTTTAAATAGATTGTGACTTTTGACTGAAATATGCATCTTCCTTACAGGATTGTAAACTCTTTGTTTTCTTTATTCCCAGTCCTAGTTCATTTCTAGTTTATTGCTTATCACATAGCTTTGCTCAATAAATGCTTGCTAAATTACTACAAGAATGAATGAATGCCAAAGGTAAAGTATTACAATCCAAAGGGATTTTTCCAGTGACTGGCAATTGAGAGCAACTTTTCAAAGATTTAAAATTGTATTTCTGAATTCACTTCACACCTCCTGTATTTTCTGGCTCTGTGACCCTGGACAAGTGGCTTACTGTCTCTGACTCTCAAACCATTCGTCAGTAAAATGAGAGATAATAACAACTTACCTCATTGAACTGTTGTGAAAATTAGATGAGTACAGTGCGTGGTACCAAGTTAGCATTTAAAAAAGCTATTATAAGAAGCTATTATAATGAATGGCACCTAAGTAAATCTGCTAGGTTGTTCTATTTTTAAATGAATGCCATCCTTTTAAAACTAATTTGCTTGCACTCATTTGTTTTCCTTGAGTGCAAAGAAATGTTGCATCTGTCTAGATTCTTAATACACTATACCAAATTAATTAGAAGAGATGTATCCTTCACTACATTAATAATAGCAAGTCACACTATAGAAATTTGAAATATTATTGCCTTTCAATTTTTCTTGAAATAGGCAGTGGAGTGTGTCTATTATATATAGAAAGAGTTTCCTTTAAAACATAACCGTAGGAGCATTTTTCTTATTTTGTATTTGCAAAAGACATCTATTTTTTTCTTGACCACCACTTTTCATGTAGCAATCAGAAAAATGGTTACTGCAATAATATTTTTAAGCTTTTGGTCTGGTTATGTATAATCTAATTTTTATACAGTCTGCACAAATTGTAGCCACTTTGTCAGTGTCTTATTATTTTTTTTCTCTTAACAATGCAATGACAGCGATTAATTTCTAAACAATAGTAAACAGACAAACAACAAAAAAAACCTTTCTTTGAAAGTGATTAAAACAGAGTTGCAAACTGTATGAGGGCTGACACATATATAATTTATACACATAATAATACACCACACACACCCTATGAATGGAATGAATGGTACATCTTAAATATTCCTGTAGAAATAATAGAAAACAAGATAATTTGCCCCACTAAATTTTGGTAAATATATTTCCTAGATCTGGTACATTATAATTGGTAAAACAGTGACTATTCGTAGCCACATGTGAGAAAGTTAATGAATTTTAAAGTGTGGATTTCCATATAAACAAAAATAACTTACTTTTTAGAAAATATTCTTATAAAATGCTAATTTATTTTTTATTTTATGATTATGCTAAGTCTGTCTGTATAATGAAATCAGGCTTGGGCTATTTTATCACAAGCAAATTAGATCATGAACAAAATGGACAATATTCATCTTGCCTAAGGACATTCTTCTTACTTATTTTAAGGTAAAAAATTACTTGTTATAATACGTATCTCTTGATTAGAACTTCAAAGTTAGCAATTAAAATTAAACCTAGGAATTTATTTATTTTTTATTGGATATGTTTTTGATATACATATTTAGGCCATAATATAGTAACTAAACAAACAGGAGCATTCTGAGATGCCTTGTTGTTGCCGGGGGATGTGTAACAATATAACAAAGAGTTTTGGTGCTGCACATAAAAGGACTCACTTTCAGTTTAAAGTCTATCCAATAAAAATAGAAAGACAAGAGAGTATATGGAGTTGGAGGGCTGCCAGAGGAGACCATGATTTCTATAAAAGATAGACTATAGACTAAAAAAATATTATTTACAAAAACTCAACAATACTGTTAAATCTTCTCTGGGATGTCAAATTAAAACAATTAAAATGGAAGTATGCCACTGCTCCTCATCAAGTGAAGATGAAGAAATAAAGCTATGATCAGAAAAACAAACAAAAGTCTCTCAAAGAAGATATAGTGTAACATTTCATGCAGAATAGCATTGACATTTACAGATAGAGGAAAAAAAATACTGTTTACTTAGAAATTAAATTATTTTTTAGAGCAGTCAGGTTTACAGAAAAAAAAAAAAACAAAAAAAAACCTCAGTGAAAAGTACAGTGAGTTTCTGTATACCCTCTCTCCCCCAACTTCATTTTCCTTTACTATTTACATTTTACATTAGTGTGGTACATTTGTTATAATTGATGAGTCATTATTGATAGATTAATATTAACCAAAGGTCATAGTTTACATTAGAGTTTACTCTTAGTATATTATATCATAGGGGTTTTGACCAACGTGTTATACAATGTTTTTACTATTATCATATCATGCTTAATTTTGTCCGACCTATTTATTTCTCTGTCACTCTTCTTGAACGTTTGGCAACCACTGATCTTTTTACTGTTTCCAGCATTTTGCCTTTTCCACAATGTCATATAGTTGGCTTCTTTCACTTAGAAATACGCATTTAAGATTCCTCTATGTCTTCTGGTGGATTGATAGCTCATCTCTTTTTATCACTGAATAATATGCCATCATGTGGATGTTCACAGTTTATTAATTTACTGATTGAAAGACATCTTGATTATTTCCAACTTACTATAAAAATTCATTTGAAGGTTTTTGTGTGAACATAGTTTTCAGTTTATTTGGATAAATTCTAAGGAGAATGATTGCTAGATCACATGGCAACAGTAGGTTTAATTTTATAAGAAATTGTCAAATTATTCTAAAATTGCTATACCATTTTGAATTTCCACTAGCAAAGAATAAGAGTTCCTTTTGCTTCGCATTTGGTGGTATCAGTGTTTTTGATTTTGGCCATTCTAATAGATGTGTACTGGCTCACATTGTTTTTTCTTAATTCCAATTATCTAAAGACATATGATTTCGAGCATTGTTTCATTTGCTTATTTGCCATCTTTATATTGTTTTTGACTTACAATTTTGTCCTTTCAGTGTTGATTTTACAAAGTCACTGACAAAGCCAACGTCCTTTTGTGTGTCTTTTGCCTTCATATATCAACCTTAGGATCAGTTTGTAGATAGCCACAAAAATAACTGGCAGTGAATTTGATTGGAATTGCATTGAATCTATAGATTCAGTTGGTAAGAACTAGTAGCTTGACAATATTGAGTCTTCCTATCCATGTACATAGAATATCTCTTCATTTATTTGAGTATTAAAACTTTTTTAATACAAGTTTTTTAGTTTTTTCTATGTATTTTGTTAGATTTATACCTAAGAATTATTTGGGGGTGCTAATGTAAATGGTTTTTTTAAATTTCAAATTTTAATTATTCATTGCTGGCACAATAATAAAGCAACCAAGTCTTGTGTGTTAATCTTGTATCCTGCAGCTTTTCTATTGATATAGTCACTTTTAGTTTCAAAGGATTTTTGTGTGAAGAAAAGTAGTAATACTTTATCTTTCTCAATCTGTATAACTTAATTCCCTTTCTTATCTTTTTGCATTAACCAAGACTTACATTATGGTGTACTAGGAGTGGTGAGAATGGATCTTTTTGCCTGCTCCTGAACTGAGTGGGATACCATCCAGTTCTGCCATTAAGACAATGTTTTTTAGACGTTCTTCATCAAGTCGAGTAATTTCTCATTTTTTTCCCTTTTCTGTTGACAGTCTTTACCATTAATGGGTATTGGATTTTGTCAAATACTTTTTCTGCATCAATGAATGCATTGATATAATCATGTAATTTCCTTCTTTACTCTGTTGATATAATGGATTACGTTAATAGATTTTTCAGTGTTTAAGCACCCTTACATACGTGGAATACATCTCACTTGACTGTGATGTCTAAATTGACTGTGACTGCATTGTTAAATTAATTTGCTAATAAGTCCTTCAGGACTTGCACCTATGATCATAAGAGGTATTTGTAGTTTTTCTTTATTTTAATGTCATTTGTTTTGGTATGAGGGTAATGCTGGCTTTACAGAATTAGTTAAGATGTATTCCCTCTAGTACTTTATTCTGGAAGAGATGATAGAGAATTGGTATAATATCATTCTTACATGCTTCGTAGAGTTACACATATCCTGTTACATTCTGATTTGGGGTATTATCAATATCATCCTAATCAGATTTTCGATTTCTCCTAGTGTGAGATTTGGGGACATTGCGTCTTAAGAAATTTGTCCAATTCATCTAGGTTTATCAAACTTGTGAGCATAAAAGTGTTATTAGTACCCTTTTATATGCATTAAATATCTATAGGATCAGTAGTGATTATCTCAGTTTGAATTCTGAAATTAGTAATATATTTTTGTCTCTTCTTTTTGTTATCTTTTCTAGAGATTTATCAATTGCACTGGTCTTTTCAAAGAAACAGCTTTTTGTTTTGTTGATTTGTTTTATTGATTTGTTTTTCATTTTATTTCTGCTTTAATTTTTATTATTTTTTCTACCTAGTTTGAATTTAATTTATTGATCTTTTCCAGTCACCTAAGAAGAAAGCTTCAGATATTAATTTTAGAGATCTCTACTTTCTCACATATACATTCATTCTATATATTTTCCCCTGTCCACAGATTTTTCTGTCTCCTAAAAATTTTAATGTTTTATTATTAATATCATTTAGTTTGAAATATATTTTAATTTATCTTAAGACTTATGAGCTATGCTATTTAGTGGTGTATTGTTTCATCTTCATTTATTTTGGTTTTCTAGTTATCTTTATATTGATTACTAGTTTCAATTTCATTATGGTCTGAGAAGACTAGATATAGTACCTTAAATTTGTTAAGATATGTTATGTTTCCCCAGATATTTTCTATATTGATAAATATTAAATGAGAGATTGAGAAAAAATATGTATTTTTCTGTGTTTGAATAAATTATTCTACAGATGCCAACTTGGTCTAATTGATGGTTTTTGTTAGTACCAATTATAACTTTATCTTTTAATTAATAATCTAGATGGGTGATACCAAAGAAAATGGCAGAACAGGATATTCTATAAATTTTCCCTATCATAAAAGCAACAACAAAACTGACAAAAATATGTCAGAACCAACTTTTTCAGAAACTTGGAAGTTAAGAAAAGAATCAGCAATCTAGAAAACATTTATTTACGTGAAATGGCTGACTCTTGGTAAACAGTAGGCTTTGTGCCATTTTAACATTCCCTATTTCATCCTTCCTACTTCAGCTCCAAGGTAAACTTAAAAATCAACAGACCATGATTAGATTAAAAACAATAACCAAACATATTTCTGGCACTGCTAAAAGGATGAAAATAAGGTTAGAGCTTCTTTAAAGTCACATTCCCAGAGAACTGTGATTAATTATTTATGTTGGCAGTTGTGTATAAGATGCTACATTCAAAGCTGTCTTTATTGGAACTAATCCAGTGATTACTCAGTGTATAAAACCTTTTCTCAGAGGAGCATTTGCTATAAACAATTAGAGACTGTTGTATAGCTGTATTCATGGCTACCTGAGATGGTGGATGACAGATGGAAAAATAAAATTGTAACCGATGTTTTCAAAAGGTAGTAAATGATATATACATATGGGATTTAAAAAGTGCTGCAATAATCAAAGGGAATGCTTCCAGTTTTTGCTCATTCAGTATGATATTGGCTGTGGGTTTGTCATAAATAGCTTTTATTAATTTGAGATACGTTCCATCGATACCTAGTTTATTGAGAGTTTTTAGCATAAAGGCTGTTGAATTTTGTCTAAGGCCTTCTCTGCATATATTGAGATAATCATGGTTTTTGTCTTTGGTCTGTTGATGTGATGGATTATGTTTATAGATATGCATGTGTTGAACCAGTCTTGCATCTCAGGGATGAAGCAGACTTGATCATGCTGGATAAGCTTTTTGATGTGCTGTTGAATTCAGTTTGCCAGTATTTTACTGAGGAGTTTTCTTATCTTCTCCCTTAGCTCTTAGTACACCTTTAAGACAGTTGTTTTAAAATCCTTATCTAGTAAGCCTGATTCTGGGCTTTCTCAAGGATGGGTTCTTTAATTTTTGTTTGTTTGTTTCTTCTTAGAAGAGGCTGTGTTTTATTTATTTTTATTTTTTTTAATTAAAAATTAAGCCTTTGATTATTATGATGTGGTATCTCTGGGAAATCTGATTCTTCTACTTTCCCAGGATTTTTTCTCCTCCCTTTATCATTGTTGAATGCTGTGGTAGTCTTTTACTTTTGAGACTTTTCTTGACTACATTTACAAAGATGATTCCTTGTCACATGTTATCTGTAATTTCTGTTCCTATAGTTTATATGCATCTAATGGTTTGACAGAGATTTTCTTGAATGCTAGGAAATCTACCAGTCTTTGCAGATTGTCTCTGTGCTGGGGCAATCCTTCAGCATTTAGCTATCCTTGCTCTGAGCCTGAAGTGAAAACTTACGGTCTTCACAAGTCTTAGCTTGCACCTTGCCTGGGCATGCCTATGGCTTTTAAATTCCCTTATATACTTGACTGCTTTTGAACATCCTAATTTTCCAGTGAATCACATGACAGCTTCCTGTTCCATGCTTATGTGTGGTATGTTGTGTGTCTCCATTTGTAACCTTTTGCCTCAGGCTTCTGTAAATATGTAGTTAACTGGCCACTTTTAATGAGCATTCACTGTATTTCCTGCCTAAGTTCAAAGCTGGGCAATTTCCAGATAGGAACACCTTGCATAAGTGTTTCAAGTATCTAACAGACAACTTAGAGTAGATGTACACAATGATTTGCAAATAAGGTCTACTATGCTTCCTCTGATTCAAGGAAGATAATGATCAGATTGTTGTTCAAGACCCAGACTTCTGCCATGCTGGAAATGGGCTGGGACAAGGTGAGAATGCCACAAAACTTTCCTACAATTTTGAAAACGGCTTTTTAAAAAATTGGGCATTTACCTGGTTGCTGTAAATCTTTGACTGTTTTCTAGAGCTCAGACAGAGTTGTTTCAGATAGTTTCTGCTTAATTTTTTCATTGCTTCCCTGGGGAATAATAGCTTGGAAATTGTTAATCCTGCATTTTGCTCACATCCATTTTGATGGCATTTAATTACTTGGTATCAAATCACTGGTTGATGAAAAGCTGAACTTAGCTGGCTGCTGTGTCTGCTAGATGGGGCCTCTCTACCCCTGTGGGAAGACAAAACTTTGCTGCTTGGCATGTGTGGTTACAACTCCACATGGCCTTCCACCTGCTCCTCAGACTCTCTGATTGGCAGCCACAGATCAAGTGCTCTCTATTCCTGATCAGGGGCGGTGAGAGCAGACCTCAGCAGTGGATCTCACGTGTCATGGCCTGGGTCAGCTCACACTACTAGTAAATAAGGGATGGCGGATGTTTTATTTGAGCCAAGAGTCTCCATGGTCTGTAGTTAGTGTAGCTAGCTACTTAATGTATTTTTCTGAGCATATTACTTTTCTCTATTTAAAACTGTTTGAATAGACAGGAACTTTCATCTCTTTTTCTGATTCCCTTCCTAATGAATTTAGTAAAATTGGGCTGTGTGCAGTGGCTCATGCCTGTAATCCTAGCACTTTGGGAGGCTGAGGCAGGAGGATGGCTTGAGCTCAGGAGTTCGAAACCAGCCTGGGAAATGATAATGAGATCCCTATCTCTACAGAAACTAAAAAAATTAGGTTGGCATAATGGCGTGTTCCTGTGGCCTCAGCTACTCAGGAAACTGAGGCAAGAGGATCACTTGAGCCTGGGAGGCAGAGTTTGCAGTAAGCCAACATTGTGCCACTGCACTCCAGCTTGGGCAACAGAGCAAGATCCTGTCTCAAAAAAAAAAAAAATGAATTTAGTCAAATATAGAAGGTTGAGAGTTGTTCAAGATCAGATTGTCTAACATTTTTGCTTTCATGGAATGATCACATTTGAAGCCTGGGGATCCTTGTACTACAAGAGAACCCTTTGGTTACACTGCACTGATCCGTTGTGATATATTTCTCCTTTGTTGCCCTGGAGGGCTCAAGGATTGGATGTCTCAGTACCTCAGTCACAGAATCTGAAAGTTTCCTGGCTCCTTGAGATGTGTGCTCTATCTTCTGCAGGGTCTAGACCATTGACATGCAGATCTGCACAGTTATATCACATTTAAGGACAGTGTAGGAATTCTTAGAAAGTGGAAATAAATCGGCTCCAACTGGATTTGCTCTCTTCACTCATGGCCATAAGTAATATTTTAATATCTTATGTAAACAGAGAGAGAACTGGGAACATGAAAATGAGAGAATGGAAATCACGACATGCACGACCAATACTACCTGGAAAACACATGCTCCAAGTGAGAACGGATCTAGGGATGCAGGTGCCTGTCACACATTGCAGGGAGAGAATGCACAGAGCCACTGTGAACTCAGGGGAGGAAAGTTCTCACCCCAGAGTAGAGGCATTACAAAGTATGCAGTGGGCTTGGACTAATTTGATCTTGGTATCAGAAGGAAAGAACTTGGTGTTGTCTACATGATTGTCACCCTTCTGATTCTTCTCACAGATGTGACAGGGGAAGTTGGAGAAAATTTTGCTTACAGTTTTTCCCAGATTGCTATTACCCAGGAGAGAATACAATAAAATTAAGAGGCAGGTAAAATGTTCCACTGGGGACTCCATGGTTCCATGCTCCCCAGCTGAATCTTGCCACCTTTCTATAGGCAGGTACCATTGCAGGCCTACAGAGGGATAAGCTAATGACATCTTTTCCTGAAACTCTGCAGGTTCTTCACAGGTGAACTGAATCCTCTACTCATCCATGTGGGTAAATTCCCCTTTATTCTGCAGGGATAGAATCAGTGGGTAAGCTGGGCCCTTGGCAGACTGTGGACTGAGACCAGTCAGTTCTAATAGTGAGATCTCGGTGATCTCAGATTAGCCACCCAGCTCTAACCATCGCCCACAGCTCAGAGGATTGTTTTCTCTGTAGTGCAAGGGGATCTTTTCTGTTGATATGTTTAATCCTTTAATTTAGTGACTCATAAAATCAGTGGATTTTTTTCTTGAGAGAGACTCAATTTTAGGTCTCCACTTCTCAGACTAAAATGACCTTTATTTACTTGCTATATTAGTTCTCAAGGTCCATATTCTTGTTATCTAGTTATTTTAGATTCAGACATTTCTAATTTTATATTCCTATCTATCAAGGAAGGGATAGGTTTTAACTGCAGAATTTTACTAAACATACTTGCCTTTTGCTTCTCTCATCTTTATAAATCAATTCAAAATATTATCTAAGAAATGTCTTCTGTAGTTTGATTTTAAAAAATTATATACATAAAGAAATAATTTTAAATCATGTAGAAGGAAATTAGATTCTTTGTTCAAAACACTGGGTTATCAAGAGAATATAACCTTACATTCCCACAAAATATCTAACAGTAATTTCTCATGAAGACACATCTTACCCAAGTTTTAATTTCATGAATTAATTAATTTGTTTATTTGAGACAGGGTCTCACTTTGTTGCCCAGGCTGGAGTGCAGTGGTGTCATCACAGTTTACTGCAGCCTCAACCTCCTGGGCTCAAGCGATCCTCCCACCTCAGCCTCCTAAGTAGCTGATACCACAGGCATGTGCCACCACACCTGGCTAGTTTTTTGTATTGTTAGTAGATGTGAGGTTTTGCCAGGTTGCTCAGGCTGGTCTGGAACTTCTGAGTTCAAGCAATCCCAGAGTGCTGGGATTACAGGTGTGAGCCACTATGCTGGGTCTAACTTTTCAAATTTAATTTAATGGTGTCAGCACATAAGCCTGTGCTCTAGTGGCTAGAATATTTCAAATTAGAGACAGTGACTATGAGGTTGCAATTGCTTTAAAAAATAAAGAAAGTGATGATAATGGTGATAACTCCTTCCTGGCACTCAAAGGCCCAAAGGTGTAATCTCACAAATTTATTGAGGAGAAAATTGATATAGTGATGACAATGATGAGGAAGTTGACGATTATGATAATGCAAAGCCACAGTATGCTCTTCCTTGAATCTAAGGCACTTCCCTAGGTGCTGGATGTAAATGATAATATTTGCACCTCATCTCTACCCTGAGAGACATGCATGATTACACTCGTGCTGCATATGTGAAGATAGATATGTCCTTCCTCCCTTCCTTCACCATGTAACCTGTCCACCCCCAAGTGCGTAAGTGCCAAACTTGTGAGGTTGTTTCCTTATTTTCTCCACTGCTATCCTGACCACTGGCTCAGGTGCATTGACCTGAGCATTCTTCACTGGTCTATAGCCCATTTGGTTATTTCATGTATCACAGATTGTCCATGATTTGGTAACTACAGGTTGCAAAATGTCTAAAGTGATTGCTTCCTTGATCAAGGTAGTAAAGGGAAGCTTACCTGTGTTACTTTTCTCCTGAAGGAAATTCAGGCTTCACTGTCTGCTTTGAGAGATTTTGATGGTGACTTTTGAAAGAAATACTCAGGTTGTTCTTTGACATTTCTTGCTCTGTGTATATTTTGTTTTCCTAAGCTGCCCACTTAGCTTTTCTCTTGTCTTTTGCAATGTGGCCTCTCCAAATATGAGCTATTTTAAAATTTTCTTCCATGTTATTTTTTTCTGTGATTTATGTCATTATCTTCTAAATTTCAAGTCTGAGAATAGCTTGCCTTCTCCAGTGTATAAAATGCAATCTTGGGGGGTCTTGGCTCATCGGGGAACTCAGGTCTCAGCATCTGATACTTCTAAGAGCCATATTTGAAGAAAGTCTCCTAGCTCATCCTGCTGATGGAAGGAGTTTCTTTCCTGTCGCCTTATCTCCTAACCACGCTGTGCAAGTCAGTTCATGAGCATGATACGAAACAGTGGGAGGATTCACACTGGGAGGATTTCTTTTAGCTCATTTTAGGCAATGTTCACATGCTTCAGGATGTTTTCTAAAAAAAAATGATCTATTAGCACAGAAGTAGCTATTACCTTTTCTTATAATACAAGTATAAAGCACATGGAGATGAAGTGTGTGTTTCATGGATACAGTTGTGTATAATCCACACAAAGTGAAGACAGCTGGATGATTAGAGCTGAGTTTTCTGTTGTCCTGGTATTCCATGGGCACCACTCTGTAAGTGGGTGATGTTGGGTACCAGCCCCAACCCCATATGTGGGTGCCCTTTGTCCCAGTGGTGATGAGGGATTGAGACAAGGAAATAAAGACAGAGACACAACAGTAGAATTTACAGCATGGGTCCAGGGGACCAACGCAAGCGTGGGAATCGTGTTGGCCCTGAGCTCTGGGCTCCAAACACTTTTATTATGTGCATAATCTCATTGATCTTATGGGCATGGAAGGGGAGGACGAAGGGGTAGGTAAGAGAGCCAGGTGGAGAGCACTTGAGATCCTTCTAAGACATGCTAAACTAGTACTCTGAGTTTATCACTGATTGTTATCGGGGTGAGCTGCATCAGAAGTATTGAGTGGAGTCTGACCACACTCAATGCATCAAGGGGCTTTATCTTTGGAGTATTGAGGACATAGAGCAATTAAAATCACTCCATATTCCAAGAACCTAGGCAGAGCCTGAGGTGTTCTGCGATCTCTGCCCTTGTAAGGCTTTTCTCCTCCTTGCCAGCTCCCATCTGCAAAGACCCTTCCCGATCTTGTGAGCAGAGGTCGCCTCTCTTCTCAGAGATCTTTGCATAAGCCCTCTTTACAAAGCCCTCATGCAGTCTCCATGTTGAGAAGGCATTCGTGGGACCAGAGCAGTATTCCCTGCTCTGCAACCACCCCGAAGTATTCCCTGGTGCTACTATTCTCTTGGATGGTCTTTACCTTAGGCCCCCTGTTGCCATTTGATTTCTAATTAACTGCACCAATAATATAGTTTAGTTTTTGGTGTATAAACTTCAGTGAACGCTGAGCCAAGCAAGCCTATAATTATTTAGCTAGAATTAACATAGGTCTCCCCCTGGCCATCTTGACCCACATGTGTCACTTTCCAATACTCTGGAAAAAGTTTTCTGGCTCTAATTTCCCATTGGTTTTAAAGCAATGATCCACAAAACCATGATTTCTTAAATGTTACTGCAATTCAAGGCATCTACACACTTCTGCCTTTCCTGTACACATTTATATTGGCAGGACTGCAGTCTCCTAAGAAACACTGAAAATAATAAACTGAGTTATGTGTCCTCAGTTCACAAATGATTAAAACATCCTACTTAGCCAGTTTTACAATGCTATGTATTTTATTTTTTAAACTGAAACTGGATTGAAGTAAAACATGTTTCCCAGAAATTATGATAGAAGGGAATTTCATATTTTGTTTTATATTTTAAAAACATATTTTAAGTGTTATATATCTAATATTCTTTTTAAATCATTTCCAGTATCATATCTGTATATATCTTATAACTTACATGAAATCGGACTACAGAAATAGGTACACACCATTTATAAGCACATAGAAGACACAGAAACCATTTAGTGCTGTGTGCTTAATAATTGGTGGGACCCATGAAGCTTGGAGACTACTGGGACATTAGAATAATATTTTCTGTTCTTTCTCCTGGCACATCAAGGGAGCAGATCCAAATTTTCTGAATGTGTAAATGGAGAAAATTTTTTTACTAAATTGATTAATAATTCAGAAAAGATTAACTTTTGCTAATGCTACTCTATGGAATTTATATTTTAGATAATGAAACTTTTCCATAGGTTTCAGACCAATTATCTAACTGGGTTCAGAATACATAAGGTCTGATATTTGAGTAGCTGATTGTTCGACAGCCATAAGCCTCCTTTAGAGGCCAGAATTTCAGCTACATTAGATGAAGTCCACACAGTTAGGTCTTTCCCTTGCACTATTTTAATGGCTCCTGAGACCAGTATAGCCACCACGGCTATGACCCACAAGCACTGTGGCCAGCCTTTTGCTACTGCATTAATTTCCTTCCTTAGGTATGCCACCGGTTGTGGTGTGGTCCCCCGAGTCTGGGTGAGAACCCCCAGTGCCACTCCTGACTTTTCTGTAACATATAGGGAGAAGTTGTTCCCTGTAGGAAGGCGTAGAGCTGGAGCCTGCCTGCTTTAGAGTCTGAAAGGCTGCCGTAGCTATAGGGTTCCATTGTATTAAACGGGTGTTAGCTTTTTGGGTTTCCTTAATTAGAGTGTATAGGGGTTTTGCTATTTTACCATATCTGGGAATTCACAATCGGCCAAAACCAGTTATTTCCAAGAATCCCTGCAATGGTTTTAAGGTCTGGAATGGGAGAAGGCCATTATGGGCTGGAGACCTCCTTTATAAGGGCCTGAATGCCCTTAGACAAGACAAGCCCTAGGTATTTTACCTTTTGCCTACAAAGTTGGGCTTTTGGTTTGGAAACCTTATATCCATAGCTGGCAAGGAAGTTTAGGAGGTTCTGGGTGGCCTGCTGACACTGGGTTTTGGAGTTTGCAGTTAAAAGTAAGTTATCCAGATATTGAAGAACCAGGGTGCCTGGATGTGAAAAAGGACTAAGGTCCTGAGCTAGAACCTGGCCAAACAGGTGGGGCTGTCTTGAAAGCCCTGGGGTAACACTGTCCAGGTGAGCTGAGAACTCTGGTCTAAAGAGTTTTTAAAGGTGAACAGAAACTGGGAGTCAGGATGTAATGGAACACGGAAAAAGGCATCCTTAAGGTCCAGGACTGTAAACCATTCTGCCTCTCCTGGTATTTGAGAGAGCAAGGTGTATGGGTTGGGTACAGCTGGGTATAAAGGGATCACAGCTTCATTCATAAGCCTGAGATTTTACACCAGCCTCCATTGTCCATTAGGTTTTTGTACTCCTAAAACTGGAGTATTACAAGGGCTATTACAGGACTTTACTAGACCCTGAGCTTTCAAGTTCCTTGCAATATCCTGTAGCCCCTTTTTTCCTTCTGGTTTTAGGGGGTACTGTTTTTGGTAAGGAAAAGAGGTGGAATTCTTTAGACTTATTTGAATTGGGCATGTATTTTTTGCCCATCCAAATTGTCCAATTATTGCCTAAACCTTGGGATTAATTCCTTGAAATAATAGGCAGCAAGGAGGGATTTCCTCCCTGATGATGTTCATATAGATAATGGCTCCTGCTCTGGCTAACAGGTCCTTCCTTAGTAAAGCAGTGGGACTTTGTGGCGTGATGAGGAAGGCATGGGAGAAGAGTATATCTCCCCAGTTACAGCTTAGGAACTGGGAGAAATATCAGGAGACTGCTTGTCCTAGGACTCCTCAGACAGTTACAGACTTGGAGGACAACTGTCCAGGACAGGAAAGCAAAACTGAGATGGCCATGTCAGTGTCCAGGAAAAGATCAACCTCCTGGCCCTCTA
>CAUYLG010009352.1:0-43698 GCA_963573385.1 Cacajao melanocephalus
GGAAGCCTATCAGACTCACAGCAGACCTCTCAGCAGAAACCCTACAAACTAGAAGAGAGTGGGGGTCAATATTCAATATCCTCAAAGAAAAGAATTTTCAACCCAGAATCTCATATCCTGCCAAACTAAGCTTCATAAGTGAGGGAAAAATAAATTTTTTTGCGAACAAGCAAGCACTTGGAGATTTCATCAACACCAGGCCTGCTTTACAAGAGCTTCTGAAAGAAGCACTACAAACAGAAAGGAACAACCAGTATCAGTCATCCCAAAAATTTACCAAAATGTGAAGAGTATCTCCATAATGAAGAATCCATATCAACTAATGGGCAAATTAGTCAGCTAGCATTAAATCACAATGCTGATCTCACAAATATTAATATTAATCCTAAATTTAAATGGATTAAATGCCCCAATTAAAGACACAGACAGGCAAATTGAACAAAAAGTCAAAACCCATCGGTACGCTGTATCCAGATTTATCTCGCAAGCATCGACACACAAAGACCTAAAAACAAAGGGATGGAGGAAGATCTACCAATCAAATGGAGGGAAAAAAAAAAAAACAGCTGTAATTTTTGTCTCTGACAAAATAGACTTTAACAGTAACAAAGACTAAAAGAAACAAAGAAGGATATTACAAAATGGTAAAAGAATCAATGCAACAACAGGAGTTAATGACTATAAATATATATGTACCCAATAGAGGAGCACCCAGATACATAAGACAAGTTCTAAATGACTTATAAAGAGACTTGGACTCCTGCACAATAATGGTGGGAGATCCTGACACCACATTGTTAATATTCGACGGATCAATGAGATAGAAAATTAATAGGGACATCCATGATTTGAATTTAGACCTGGAATAAGTAAACTTAGTGAATATCTATAGAATTCTTCACCCCAGGTCTACAGAACATACATTTTTCTCAGTATCATATTACATCTATTCTGAAAGTGACTATATAATTGGAAGTAAATCACTCTTCAGCATTTGCATAGCATTTCACAGACTTAAATGAAATATTGGTTGGCTGTTTGTTTGTTATTTTCTTCCCTTATTCCTTCCTGTCTCTGTTAAGCACAATTATCGGCATAAAAGAGGTTTTCAATACCTATTCCTAGATTGCATTCCAGCCTGGGCAACAGAGCAAGAATCTTGTTTTCTCTCCCTCTTTTTCTTTCTTCTTCTTTCTTTCATTAAAAAAAAGAAAGAAAGAAAGACCCTCAGTTTGTTTGCCTCCCTCCTTTTTTTTTTTTTAAACATAGGGAACACTCTTATTCCTTCGTTTTAATGAAGGTCTTCTAATGACTTTAACTGGTACTTTTTTTTTTTTCTTTAAGCAAAGCAAAATGTTACAGGTCTCATTGTCACCACCGCAATATGCATGCAGTGGTAGAAGCAAAACCTGTCTCAGTTTAGCCACATTAACTATTTTTGGGCACTATGATCAGCAGTGCCCATTCTCATCTAGAATGAGGCTTGAGCCTGGTACTTTTCAAAAGTGACATCTGTGTTAAAATACATGTTCCCAAACTTATCCCAGACCTACCGAATCAGGCTCTCCAAGCCAAAGCATAGGAAACCTGTATTTTAAGCACCTCCGTCAGTTCGTAAGATTGAGCACGTTTGGGAAACACTCTACCAAACAAAATGAATTTGAGTTTTGTGTATGTATTTGAATGTAATAAAACTGTGAACGTTTATAAGCAGTACTTTCATTCCCAGTCCCTCCTAATGGCCTGAATTAATAAGACTGATTTCCTTTGACTAACACTTAGGTTGGGTTTTCCCTAAACATATCCTGAGATTATATGACTAGATTCTCAGCCTAGACCATAATTTTCCACTCATCTTTTAGGGAAGAGGTAAAAGGGCAGGTTTTTCACAGACCTGAATTCTGATCCAGCTCCACTGCTGACAGCTCCAGGACCTTGAGGAAGAAATTATTTAAGCTTTTTCAAGCCCAAGCTCATTACTTCATTTGTATGGGTTTAAGAATGATGGTGTAGCCTTCGTATTACAGTGACAGGGCACCAGGTACATAACAGAGGCCAAACCATCTCAGTCTAGTGTGTGAAACCTCCTCATTACATCAGAATTGGCTCCTATGAGCATGATTCCTTGTTGCACCTACTTCTGATTTCATTCTGCCATCATGGTAAGGATAATAACAAACTTCTGCAAGGGTCTTTGTGATTTAGAGCGCTTTTTTCAGATATCTAGGTTGCTCTCCACAACAACCCTAAATTAGGGGTCATTCTCTCCATACTAAAAGAAACAAGGCCCAGACGTCAAGTGACCTGCCTGGAAGTGGTGGAGCCAGGATTTAAACCCAGATCCCGCAATCTTTAAGTGCCCTGTTCTCCCAAATATACGCATCAAACATTACACAAAGCACTTTCAACTATATCAGAGCATTTTTATTATAGTTATTTATTTCCACAACTATCTCCCCTACTAACCTAAAAGCACTTCCAAAGCAGTTACCACATTTTATTAGTCTTTAAGGAAAAATGCAAAGCCCAAAAGGGGATGAGCTCAACAATGATGCAAACTTTTTTCCCAGCCTCTCATGCATTCCACACAACTCATGCCTGAGCTTCCCCATGCCCTTAAATGAATATATCTTATCAAATATTTATTGAACATCTATCTACTAAGTGTTAGGCACTTTACTTACCTCGTGCAATGAGTGAAATACTATGTTAAACACTTAGAAAAGTCTTGACACATATTGTTACTATTAATATTATTAAGTTATCCACATGGCCTATGAGGCAGGCATTATTTTCCTCTTTATACTGATAAGAACTCTGAGAATAAGTTTAGTTAACTAAAATAAAAGTCAATGAAAATAAAATTTCTCAAAATGGCAGCCACCTCTCTTACTTACTCCAGTGACCCTGAGCTTTTGGTTACAAACTACCAATTAATGGATGAACCATTAGCGAAACCAGAGGCCAGTTTTCTAACCAATGACTAACAGCCAATAATCAGAAAGGAAGATAATAACAGTTGCCAACATTTATTGAACACTTAGTTATTGAACACTTAGGTTATCTCTAATCCTTGTAGTACCTCTGAAAGGAAGGTATTATCTCCTTTTTGTGAAATTGAAAATGGAAACTCCAGAGAGGACAGGTTAAGCCTGAAGCAGGCATGGGGGCCAGGCTTGGAATCTAGACACATTGGCCCAAAGTCCTTGCTCTTTCTAATATGCCATGCATACTTCACAGGCATTAGAGAAGCAAAGTGCAAATCAACAGGAAGTTCTAACGTGGTCTGCCAGAATGTGTGCCAGGCACCTTAGAGACTCATAACTGATAAAGAATGAGATAGAAATTATGTAACTTGAAAGAACATTTGAGATACAAGATAGGAATGAAAGAACTGATAGCAGGTAACATTGCCCCTACTTCCTGAATATAACCCTATACCCATCTAACATTATCACCCCTTTACAAAGACTGATTCAAATTATCAGGGAAGCTGAATCTCAGATCACCTTGAGTGAGAAAGGTGATTGGTCTAAGATCTGGCCTTTGACGTCAAAGTAATCTGCTTTTGAGACAGTCCTTCAGATCTGTAGACAGCAACCACATCTCTTAGGAATTTTCTCTCCTTCAGCCAAATATTCCTCCCCTGAAAGGAAGGGCATGCCAGGCTGCCCAATAAATTGGTCACCTCCAGTGTATACGCAATATATTAAATAAATAAATGAGGATAAAAATTGTCTACATGCCAGGCTGTACAACACACCGGTCACCTCCACTGTATATGCAATATGCTAAATAAATGAGGATAAAGATTACCTACATCAAAGAATCAATGAAACTTTATTACAGAACAAAATAGAGGAACAGAGAAGTCCTTGGATGGTGGAAATATCCATTCAAATCCCAGTCAAGTGACAGGCAACTCAGAGATACCTTATCCCCCTCCAAGAAGAGTGTTTTCCCCATTCCCAGAAGGACACTGGTGCCAGGCTGCTCCTGAGTCTCAGCAAAGCCATCTGCCTTCTTTGGAGTGTCCACACTAAGAACAAGCCGCCGACCCCAGAACCCGACTAGATCCCTGCCTACACCCCACCATGCATGGTGAGGTCTGATTTGGACGGCACTGTCGCTCGCAAATCACGCGCCACACAAGGAAAACACGAAAGCTTTATGAAAAATTCAAAGTTTATTGCAAATTGTATTTTGCTTCCCTTCGTTCTTCATTTTTACAGGATTTATTGATATCCATGATTTTTTCACAGATGTACTTGTTGACTTTGGAGAGTCTCTGTGCAATTTCAGTTTCATCCACAGTTTCTTGTGCTATTCTGTCATACAAACACTCTAGACAAGGAGAAGAAACAAAGCCAAGGATTAATGGTGAATTCGAGTAAAAATATTTTAAGGAGGGTAAAAGAAAATGTGCCTCTCAACGTACTTCCCAAGTACCAATTCACCTATCTGGCATAGCTATATTTTTAAATTCGCATCATAGAATGTACTTAGAAAAGAGAAGATATACACTGTAAATGTACACTTCAAAAGTAATGATAAAGCACCCATGTGCCCACCACTCGGTGTAGCAGGATATTATTGGTTCCTCCCAAACACCTGATGCCTCTCCCTAATTCTTTCCTCTCCACCAGAGATAACCATTCTCCTGAACTTTTGCTTTTTTCTCTTTTAGTGTTAACACATGTATAGATCCTTAAATAACATATAGTTTATTTTGCATTTTCAATCTTTTTATAAATGCACCCACTCTATATGTCATCCTGACTTGCTTTTTTTTTTTCTTTTTCTACCACTCAAATGTTATAGTTTTGAGATATACTCATGAGGAATATAGTTGTAGGTCATTCATTTTCACTGATGAGTAGTGTTCTATTGGATGGCTCTATCACAATTTGTTTATCCATTTTATTGTCCATGGATACTTGGTTTTGCAATTAAAAACACCCTGGCACACGGCTCTGGGGAATACATGCAAGAAATTCTCCAGTATCAGCCTAGGCATGGACTTGCTGAATGTTAAGATGTTTGCCTATTCAACTTTATTAGTGATGCCTGGTAACTTGTTTTCCAAAGTGGTTGTGCTGACTGGCACTCCTAGCAACAGTGTATGCAAGTAGTACCGGTTGCCCCATTTCAATAACACTTGACATTGTCACATTATTAAGGTTCTGACAACCTGGTGGGTGTGAAGTAGTGTCTCACTGCTGTGATTACTAATGAGGCTCAGTACTGCCACTCTCTTACTGAGTCTCCACCATTTGCTGTGATAAAGCAAAAAGCCAGCTCCAGACAAGGTCTGGCTGGAGCCTGATTTCAGCTGACTGCCTAGCCTGGGGTCCTGGTACAAATCATTGCCCTAGATTCGTCACCTCATAAATAAGGATAACAAACTACAGGGTATTTTTTTTTTTAATGCTGCCATGAGGCATGTGGGATAAACGTGTTACCTTTTTCAAGTTGTAAGGAATACTACACCTGTAAGGGGTTGTTCTGATTATTTTATGTATTTATAACTATTGATTCCTAGGGCCTAACACAGTGTTTGGCACAGGGGCGAGATTAAGTAAATATATGTTAAATGATTAAATAAATGCTTTTCCAGGGAAACCTAAGAGAATACATATATTCTGGACAGAAGAGGACTAGGGTACAGGTGGTGAATGTGCCATGGGAGTGTGTAATAATGGGCAAAACCCTTAACTTCTATGAGCCTGAGTTTTCTCAACTAAGCAGGAATGACAATCCAATCTTGAGGAATTGCTATGGAGACCAACACGATCTCATCATTACCAAGCCAGCTCAGAACAGGTAATTGTCTCAGATGCAGAATGTTAGCACTAGAAGGGATGTGAAGACTAACTTGTGCTAACCCCTCCACTAACATATGAGAAGCCCGAGGCCTGGAGAAAGGGAACAGGGATGGGGCAGAATCCACTGCTGCCTCCCCACACACTGGGCCCTTCCCTGGGCACGGAGCCAGCCAGTCTGCCTCCTGTTGCCATCCCTGCTGCAGGCACACCTGGTATAAGTGTTCTTTCTCTGAGGCACCCTTTTCTTCCCATCGAGAAGGGTTTTGCACAAAAAAGCTTTTTAAAAGCTTTTAATTGACCTCTACCAGTCACTTCTTGACTACTCCCAAGCCTGACTAATCCTCACTTCATCTTGTCTTGGCCTTTCCACAAGGACTGGGAGGGAAGAAGGTAGGAGGCCCTGTCTCTCCAGTCCCACCTCTGCTCTATTAGTCATCATCAATTCCCATCCTTTCCAACCTATTCCACCTATCAGTGACTTTGCTCATCTCTGCTTAAGTCCTTACCCTTTGCCTGCCTAAGTTCTACTTATTCTTCCAGATTCAGCCATCTTGAAACCTAGATCGAGTCAGGAGACTCCACTCTGCCTATAACTCTGTGCTCCCACACCTATCTGGGTTTTTCTGTCAAAGCACTATCCACAATCTAATAAAACTGTAACCACATTGTTCCCCCACACAGACTGGGACACTAAGGCATTCCCTCTCCACCTCTGGGCCAGGAGAAAACAAACACCCGCAGTGACTTTGTAGGATCCTGAACCAAATGAGAGAGACAGCCTGTGATGAGAACTGCTTAGAAGTTGAGATATTCAAATCTGATTTGAACTCTAGATGCTGTGTGACCTCTGGGGGGACTTCTCTGGGTCTCAGTTTCACTATCTACAAAAGTAGCATGTCAAACCAGAGAATCTAAGAAGACTCCTCCAGCTTGGAGTCTCTAATTGTCTGCAAGGTAATAATGGCAGGTAAAGAGGCAAAGAAGACAGAAGGGGAAGGCAGGAGAGTAGGTGTAGTGGCCCTGAGGGCCCCCAGCATTAGTCAGAGAAGAGGTAGAAGGAGAAAGGCGCAAATGGATGAAGGTTTTCGGAGGAGCCCCCATAGAATTTCAGTCATTCTCATTTCCTGTGGGTAACAGCACTGAAGAAGGGCTCCTCAGGTTGATTAAAAGGCTTTCGTTAGACTCTAGATATTAATCACCTGCAGTTGCCGGGAATGTCTCCCTCTGCGAGGGAGCATTTGAGATTATTGCTTAATTAACAAGGTTTATAACAGTGCTAATGTGTCCTATTAAAAAAGTTATAAAAATTAACCAGAACGCAATGCTGAGGCTCATTTAGAAAACTCAGACACTCTGCAAAAGGTCATTTGACCTTAATAGGTTTAACTGTCATTCTGGAGCTTGTCATTAGAGAAAGACTCTGCTTCAGCTCTCTTGCTTTTATCTTTCCAAAGCAGCGTCAATGTTTGCCCCATCCTTCTGCTATCCGGTAAGGAATTATTTTAAAATCAAAGAGAAGAAGGAATCCTCACCAACTCTGTGAGCATAAAGGCTTCTTCTATTTTTTTTTATATGGCAAATGTGACTACATATGATAAAATCAGACAAAATAAATACAAATAATCTCAATCCAGCAGACAGCTTGCATGGGAAAAACCAGCCAAATGCAAACTGGAATAGCTCAAATAACTAGGCTAAAAACAGTGGGATAGGAGACAGACGTCAAACCTACCTCTCTTTAGCAAAAATAATAATAAAAAAACCAACATTATATTTCAGTAATACAAGAAACGTCTGGTGACAGCAGGAAGCCTGAAACCCCAGCTCAGCTTGGCTGTCTCTAATCAGATGTATGGCCTTGGGCAAGTCAATTTCCTTCTCATTGATGTACATGCAAGCATTTTCAGGCAATAAGGGTTAAACGAGGCTCCTAGGAGGCAAAGATACAGTAAGAAGAGAACTGAGGTAGGCACTGGGTGCTCTTGGATGAATGACAGAAGCGTCTATCCACCTAAAAAGGTCCGAGATGACTTCCTGAAGGAAGGCTCACCTAAGCAGATCTGGGCGTAAGCAGCATCTAGCCAGGCATAGCAGCACAGATGGAAGGTAAGTAGTGTGACCTGTGTTCCAGGTATCCAGAAAAGTATTTGAGAATTCCCCAAGGTTACAGGGAACAAAGCTTGTTTAGGGAATACAGCAGTTCACCGTGATAATAACTTAAGAGTTCAAGGGGAATACTGCTGAAAAATAATACTGGAGATATAGCCAGGAACCAGATTACAAAGGTGCTTTTATGGCATGTTAAGAAGCTTACCCTTTAATGACGAATACTGTGAACAGGCTGTGACCAGGTGCTGGTCAAGGGGTATCTGTTTTCTGAAGATTGCTCTGGTTACATAAGAGAGGAGTCTGGAAGCTGCCAGAGTCATGGAGGGGAAAAATGAGTGTGGGCTATGAGAAGGGCAGTAGCTATGGAGAGATGCAGATGGTTCTCTCCATATTTGGAAAAAGTAAAGAAATTTTAAAATGGCTTGGAAAATGGGGGAGTGGATCAGCAGTGGTTTGAGAGAGATTTGGAGGCCAAACAGATGGGTAGTGAGGGATGTGGAGGAGTCAAGGATGAAGCCTGGGTGCCTGGCTGGTGGTACTACTCACCAAGACAGGGGACACAGAAGAGGCAGAAGGCTTCACAGAGAAGGAGAGAAAGAAAGAGAGAGAAGTGGAGAAGTGAGCCGTGCAGTTTTGCCAATGTCATGTGGACATCCGTGAAGAGATGGCCAGTGGGCACTTGGATATATAGATCAAGAAATCAGAAATGTGACTTGGGGTCAAATACAGATTTGAGAATCATCGATTGAATCAACAAATATGTATTGAGCACTTACTATAGGCTAGCCCTGAATAATATGCTTGTAAAGTTTAATTCTAATGAAGTGGGAGAAGAAAGAAAATTAACGAGTAAAAAAAGTAAATAGGAAATGCTATACAGAGACTTGAAGTAGGGTGACGTGATAGCAATGGAGAGGCCACTTTAGACTAAGCAGCTGGGGAGGCCTCTCTCAGTGACAGCGAGGGAGGGCATGCAGATCAGGAGCAAGGGAGTAGGAACAGGAAGGAGTGAAAGAAGGCCTCCAAGGCTACAGCATGGCGGCAAACGGGAAGTGTGGTACGAGATGATGTCAGAGGCGTCCCAAAGGCAGATCACCTGTAACAGCTGGGGAGTACGGATTTCAACCCAGAGCCAAGGGCACACTGAAGGCAATGGGAACAACAGGAAGTGAGAAGAGAAGCTGAGGAATGCTTGGCAGGATTAGAGAGAAGAGGGTTGGAGACAAAGGAGTGGGCCCATCAAGGAGACTGAGAAGCCAGAAAGATGGGAAGAAATCCCCAGCATGCAGAACAGGTTTCTCAGTGAAGGAGGAATGGTCGTGTCAAACAGGGCCAGTGAGAGTGTGAGAAACACGCAAGGATTTAGTGACAAGGAAGTCACTGGGGACCTTGGTGAAAACAGATCAGGCAGAAGGCTGGGAGGCTGAGGCAAATGGCAGGGGCATTATCAGGGAACACAGCGGGTGTAGCTGGTCTTTCCAGGAGCCTGGATGTGAAAGAAGGGAGATATGACAGCAGCTGGGTGACAGAGTGTCCTTTAAGGAGGGTTTCTTTGCTTTTGTTAAGAAATGAGTGATCAAGTATATTTAAGGAATCAGTAGAGCAGGAATACAACAAGGAACAAGGTACTTAGGCAGGTGGATTGAAATCCAGAGCTCGGGTGGAGAGAATCACCAGCCCCCAGAGAGAGAAAGAACTCTTTTGGGACAGGAGGCAGGAAAATTGAGGACATAGTGAAGTCTGTAGGTGTGATGCATCAGAACTGTGGAAATTCCTTTACTCTCCCCTGTGAAAGAAGAGACAAGGCCTATCTCTTGGATAGATGTGAACTATCATATGTGGAAAAAGTAAAAAAATTTAAAAAGGGCTTGGAAAATGAGGGAGTAGATCAGGGAGGGAGACTCAGACAACTTGGCAGATGATGTGGAGTCCCAGCAGGGTTTGAAGCTAAGGAGTGTGTAATGGCCCAAGCCACATGGCTGAGGTGTATTCTTCCACGTTGCTGCACTGCTACAATCCTAGGCAGCCCTGACTATCTTCAGAGGTAAGATCGTTTCAGCTTAGTTTTCAGCTAACAGAGAGAAAGTGATTTACAAGAAATCACACTAACAGCTGGTCAGGGGATCAGCTTGTGGGTCTCAGTGTCTCCTCTGTTCAACCTTCATTTACTGAGTGCCTACATGCCAGGCATTGTGTTTGGCAAAGAGGCCACAGAGATGAGTCAAATATAGTCCCCAGATCCCTGAGGCAGACACACAGCAGATGATGTTATACCATGTGATAATGGTAGAAACGGACAGTTATCTGAAGGCACCCAGGACCTCCTGAGTCATGTTCCAATAAGCACAGCAGAATTAGAGGTTGGTCACCTACCAGGCAGGGGAGGGCAGGGCAGGGAAGGGCAGGGCTGCATCCCTAGCATGGCCTTTTTCTCAGGGTGACCTCCCGAATCAGGCTTTACCACTTCAGACAGCAGCCAGACCAAAGGTTACCTCTGATTATCCAAAAATAAGCAGCTGCCTAAATCAATTAATCTGGAGCCAGCCAGGCAAGGGAGGCAGCTATGTTACAGCAGAACAAGCCCCAGACCAGAGTCGGGGTGTGAGTGTTTGAATCTAGGCTCTGAAACCTTATAGTTGTGACCTCAGGCTGGTTGCTTACCCTATGTCCTGCCACCTTGGCCTCCAAAATATACCCTAAACCTGGGCATATTTCTCCACCTCCAGTGCTGTGCCCTTAGTCTATGGGCAGCAGCATCTCCCACCAAAAAGAGCACTGCAACAGCTTTGTAACTCATCTCCCAGGTGGTCACTCCATGATTGGAAAAACTCCATCACCCTCCTACTCTAGTAAATCCAAGCTGCTTACTGTGGCCTTCCCAGCCCTACAAGACTGGCTCTCGCCCACCTCCCTGAACTTACTCTTCCTTCTTCTGCATCCCAGCCATCTGGGGTTTCTTCACACCTGTAAGATGCTGGCCTTCATACCTGCTGCTTATTCTGCCTGTTCTGCCACCCCTCTGTCCTTTACAAGGATGACTCTTCCACATCCAGCTTGCAGCTCAAATGTCACCTCCTCAAACAGACCTTCTCCAACTACCCCAGGGAATGCAGCCCTCTCTGTCCTACCACAACATATGAGGAAGCTCACAGTACCTAAAATTATTGAACTTGTTCCTGGACATATTTGTTGCCTGCCCCAGAGTCTGCTGAAAACATACGTGTTGACTGACTGAGTCTTACTTTCTTTATGGCAGACCTGGACACTGAGAGATCAGTGGTTAGGAGCACAGATTCTGAAGACAGCCTGCTGGCTCGGACTCCCGGCTCTCCTCCCACTAGCTGTAAAACCTGGTCAAGTCACTTAACATTTCTGTGTCTCAAGTTTCCTTGTCTATAAAATAGAATTATAATAGTAGCCAACAGTAGGGTTGTTAGGAAGATAATGAGTTAACATATATAAAAGTGTTTTTTAACAGAGAACCATTAAAAAAACACATCCCAAATCCTGAAACACAGTAAGGGTCTAAAATAATTAGCAACTACTGTATTCTCTTTGCTCCCTCTACACCACTGTCTGTCTCGATAGTTTGTATTTTCCGTAAAGTAACTAGTTGGTTTTTGTGTTTATCTTCCCCATGAGACTATGAGCTCCTTGCAGATGGATGCTGTGTCTTATTCCTCTTTGTGTCCTCAATACCCGTTAGAGGGCCTGGCAAGGAATGGATGGGTGGAGAAAGGGTGGGAGAGAGGGAGGAAAGAAAAAAGAGAGGAGAAAGAAGAAAGAGATAAGGAAACAGAGAAAACAGAAGATTAAGGAGGAAAAGAGGGAAGGAGAGAAGGAAAAAGGGAGGAAGGAGGAATAAAAGGAGGGAAGGAAGGAAAGAGGGAAGGAGGAGGAAAAAAAGGAGGGAAGGAAGGAGAAAAGGAAGGAGGGAAGGAAGGAGAAAAGGAAGGAGGGAAGGAAAGAAGGGAAAAAGAAAGGAAGAAAAAAGGAAGGAAAAAAGGAAAGAAGGAAGGAAGGAAGGCAAGAAGGGAGGGAGGGAGGGAAAATTCAAGAGTCCGGGAGACAGCCTTATCTTTAGGGAGACAAATGACTCCCTGTCTCTTTTCCTGCCCTCCAACCTCTCCCAAATACCAGAAAGGAAGCTGAATCTTTTGACTACCAGCTGGTCTTCATCTCATTAACTGCTCCAGGCACAATGCTAGAACCACCAGGAACTGCATCCCCTAGCCTTGATGTTTCCTGCTCTGGGTACACAGCAGCACCCCTTTCCCACCTCCATGCCTTCATTCAAGATGCTTTTGCCTCCTGAAGCATAACACCTCACCATACACACCTGTGTCTCTGTGTCTGCCGTATCCTTCAAAGCCCAGTTCAGTGACCCCCTTCCCCAGGACGTCTTCCCTGATTTTCCAGCTAAGGGTATCCTCCCCTCCTGAGAACTCCCTTGGCACGCCATCTGTCCCTTTCTCATGCTAATTCCTTGTGGCATATAATTGCACTTGTGTCCACAGCTCATCTGCCCTGGTAAATGTGAGCTCTTCTGGGGCATTTGGGTTATCTGCTCAGGTGTCCCTGGGCTCAGCCCAGGGCCGGGGCATGCAGAGGCCTCATTAAGTAATCACTGAATTGAACTGTGCCTAATACATTCCTGACAGAGTAAAAGACAGAATCCCAGCCACTGTGTTTCCATTCAGTGACCTACCTCTGACGATGCTTAGTTTGTGAGGCGAGAGGGGTGGTTTAGGGACCGCATCTTTCTTTTTTTTTGTGGCAACTCCTGTGACGCTTCTGTTTTTCAGAACATCTGTTCCCCAAATCATAACTGCCAAGTTCTTCGTGTACTTGGAATCTCCTTGGGTTACTTGTAGCTGGTGCCATTTCTCCTCATCAACCCAAATCCCGCTTCCCAGATGGACCTGAGAGGAATAGGAACACCAGCACCTGTTTAGTGTGACAGGAGGGCAGGGGGAGGCTTCTCTTGTCCTTTAAAAAGCATTGCTGCACAACTGTAAGAGATTCATGTCATAAGTAAAAATTAACTCTCTTTAAGGGTGATCATAATAGCTATCATCTACTGAACACCTGTAGTGTGCCAGGCCTTACTCCAGTGCTTTATATTTGCTATCTCAAATCTTTATGGCAATTGTGGATAGAAGGCCTTATAACACCGTTTTCCTTTCAGATGGAAAAACCAGGTTTAGAAAGGTGAGGTGACTTGCCAAGTATCACTCAACTAGTAAATGGCAGAGTTGAAATTCTACACTCTACTTAGGTTATCACAAGACTGCTCAGAGCCTGACCAAATCTCAGAACACCCAGGCTTAACTTCTATGTTACATATGGAAAGACTCATCTTCCTCTAACGTGAACATTCTGGGACATACATCTTCCTAGCATGGTGGTTCTCAACCTTGGCTGCACACAGGGGTCAACTGGGGAGCTGGAAAAATCACCAGTGCCGGTCGTGCACGGTGGCTCACGCCTGTAATCCCAGCACTTTGGGAGGCCAAGGAGGGCGGATCAAGGTCAGGAGATCAAGACCATCTTGGCTAACACGGGGAAACCCCGCCTCTACTAAAAACACAAAAAATTAGCCAGGCGTGGTGGCACAAGCCTGTAGTCCCAGCTGCTCAGGAGGCTGAAGCAGGAGAATCGCTTGAACTTAGGAGGCAGAAGTTGCAGTGAGCCGAGATACCGCACTCTAGCTTGAGCGATAAGAGCGAGACTCTGTCTCAAAAAAAATCACCAGTGCCTGGACCCCACTTGCAGAGATTCTGATTTATTTGGACTAGGTGTGGCCTAAATACTTCCAATGTGTGGGTACATGTGAAAACCTCTGCCAGTGAGAGTAAGGAGAGCAGGTGCCCTGCCAATTGGAGGGTTGTGCCAGTCCTTTCCCACCTCTGATCTTCATTTCCCTACCTATGAAGTGGGAGAGCTGGATTTCATCTCACAGTGCCTTCTGGCTCAAAACACCAATGATTTTAAACACAACCACAAGGTACCCAGTTTGATTCCCACGGCACAAAGAACAAAATCCAATCTTATGCTCCCTATGAGTTTTAGTGCAGAGCCAATAAGACCCAGAATGTTCCAGCAATAAGCTACAAGCTTGTAAATTTGTTCTCCTTTCTGCATCTTCAGTAAATCTAAAAAAAAGTTAGTATAAAATTTAGATCTCACAAGTCATTTACTAACACTAAGAATTAAAAAATAGTGTTCGCTTTGACATTGCCATTTATGTCGTGCTCCTGCTGAGTCTGTGAGGGGAGGAAATGGCCTCTGTGGGGACAGAGTGTGGCAGATGCTAATAAGCTAAACTTTCTAAGGAGCATGAAAAGGATCTGCCAAAGGGTCCCTGTTTTCAGAAATGCCTGCAGGTTGCCAACATCACATGGTCAGAGACATCTCTGGAGAAGTCCTGGTCTAGGAGACTGGACACATTCCCAACTAATGGCAGACCAGCAAGACTAATTGTTCAAAAAACAATTAAAGATTTATCTACTACTGAAGCTTGGCTTGGGAGGGAAGGCGAGTGCACACAGTCAGGCAGTCAGGTCAGCCAGCAACGCTTCTTCCTTTACCAATTACTGAAATTTTCCAACCATTGAGAAGAAAAAAACAGCAACGCAGCCCACCCAGAATCTAAGTAAACAATCCACCTGCACGTCTGACTTCACCTCCTTTTGCTCAAAAGATCATTCAGACTGCTGCAGGCAATCAGATAAGTAGATCCACCTGGCCTCTCTGTGCTGTAAACTTCAGTACTGCAAATCTGTTCATCTGCTCAGGAAAGATAAGCAGCCCTGCAGTGAGATGTACTACCTGGCTGCTGGCTAGGCGACACGGACACCAAGGTCAAGCGTGGCCTTTTCTCCGCAGTTCGAACTGCAGGTGGGCAGTCTGTGTGCCAGATGGGGCATGCTGGGGACAAGTTCCCCGCTGTTCCCCGCTGGACCCTGCATCACTTCCCTTGATGACACTTGAGGCCACCCACACAAGCTTCCTGAGATAGGAGAAAAACAAGGAACTTTGAATTATGTTAAATTCTGAATCAGAAAATCACAGAGATGGATGCCAACTTCAGATTTCTCAAAAATCTCTGCTTCTCCCCCACTCTTGCTTTCCTGTGATCTTTTAATTTGTCATTCTTGAAGGGGAGATGAAAGTCCTTTTAGTCAATGTTCTACAAGAGAAAAGGGGCACTAGTATTTTTTGAGTACCTATAATCAACCAGGTATTGTACATTCAATTTATTCCTCATAATGACCTTAAGAGATGGAAACAGGTAGAAACCATTTTCCCATTGTACAAATGTAAACAGAGATTCAGAGGGACTGAATAACTTTTCCTAAGGTACAATCAGTCAATTTTGGAATCAAGATTCAAATCCAAATCCTGAAGCTTCTGCTGTCCCTGTCTTCTTTGCTGCCACCAAGGTGGTACTGACGTAGATGAAAGACAGCAGACCTAACACATCAATGTTCAGTTAGTTTTCCTCTTGAGTTTTCCTTGTATCTGCCTGGCTACTTCCCATGCCAGCTCCCAGTGTAGTTCACCACTGCAGACAGGGAAGCCAGGAAAACAGCCACAGACTGGCCTTTGCCTCTGGTCCTTGCTCCTTCCAACCCGCCCACCCTATAATCACAACAGATTAAGTTCCCTAAAACATCTCTTTCCCTGTTTGACTAGATGACTTCTGTAGTCTTTCAACTGTGTTTTTATGTCAATCCTCCGGAATTTTGAATGGCTCCCTGTGTCCCATCACATATAATCCAACTTCCTCAGCCTGGCTTTGAAGGCCCATTAGAATCCTTTGTGTCTACTAATCTTCATTCCCCTACTCCGTTTATCTACATAGTCCATCTACAATACAAAATTCCTAAACTCGTTCATTTCCTGCTACTTCCAGTGTGCTATAACATCAAGAAGACGGGCGCTGGAGCTGCCGGCCCTGGGTGTGAATCCCAGCTCTTCTACCTGCTTGCTGGTTAACGTGGGCCAGTCACTTTACTTTTCTGAGCCTTACTTTTCTCAGCTACACAGTCAGCAGACCATTGCTACCTCAGAGAGTTGCTATGAGAGTTAAAAGAGAAAAGATGTGCAAAGTGTCAGGAGGCCAGCAACTGTTACATCCTTTGCCCTCTTTCCCCTCCCTGTGTTTCTGTTCCTGCCATTCTCTTGCCCAGGAATAAATGTTCTCCCTATTTTCTTAAGCCTGCTAATCTTTCAAGCCCCAGTCTAAAATGCAAGAAACACTCCTTAATTACTGCAGGGCTAAGTTCTATCCCTTCTGAAATTCTAGTCCACTTAGAGCCACTGCTACCTAATTTAGCCCTTTATAGTACATGTCAGTGGGGAGGGTCAAGGCTTTGATGTCCTGTACAAAGTGATAAGGCCTAATTTGTACACTAAGCAGTAAGAAATTGATGGGCATATTTAATGGCTTTATGGAACTATTTTTTTGCTTCTGATGAGCTGCTGTTCCTTGGAGAAGAAAATATTTTCCGACATTCACTCAAGTACAATGCCAACTTTAGAGCACAGAAAGAAATGGGCTTCGCTACGACCAATCACAGGTATATGCTGGGGCATTTGAGACAAGCACCCCTGAGGTTAGCAAGGCTCAAGGTCAGCGGAGCAATGCTCAGCTTTTAGGGATGTGGCAGAACAGACTGGTGAGAGCACTGGCCTGGGAACCAGGTCTGGCTTTCGGTTCCTGCCTGCCTCGAACCTGTTACATAATTGCAGAGGAGTCTCTTCTCTGGATATGTTTCCCTGTCTGTACTATGTATAAATTAGGTTATTTAAAATTTAATGGTCTTTGCAGCTTTATGATTCAATGGGTTTTTGAAATAAAACATCTTAGACAAAGAAAAGCAATGCACTTTGCCCAAATCAGAATTTGTGTGGCAAGCCCAATTCATGTAGACCACAGTATACTATTTGACCAAAGTGTTAGTGTTATGTGTCAAAGGAGGTTATTAAAAATATGGCATCTGGTAGGATGGAACTTGATCAACTTATATTTTTGTGAAAATTTTATAGGACAAAACTCATTTTCTACTAGGAAATGTATTCCATTCCAATGCTCTAAGCCTTGCAGAGATTAAGGCCTCTGATCATGTAGACAGAAGGAAGGGTCAGAGAAGACAGCAGAGCCATGAACAATGAGGGCTACTTCTGAGATGTGGGAGATGCTGTTCTGGGAAGCTGCCGTCATTTTCAGCGTGTTCACTTCCTTTCCTCTGCATTGAAAACTCTCTCTGCCTGACTACCAATTAGGTGCAAACAAAAACCAGGTTAGTCTTCTAGCAACATGCTGGCAAAAACCAATGAAAAAACAAAACAGGCATTTTCAAGATTTGCTGTTCAACTCATGTGTAAAAAAATTAAATGAGGTTTGAGAGACTCATTTTCTGGGAGAAGAATGCTATCTTTGCAAAAGAGGCCCCCATAGCTCTGAAACTATGCATCAGCTTCAAGGCAAGGGAGAAATAGATTTCTCTTGGAAGCTACCTTAAGAAAAACTCTCTAGTCACTCAACAATGTGGTCACGACTAAAAGGAAATCAACAAACATAGCATAGTCCTCTTTTATCTGATTGGGGAAGGTTCACCAAACTTAGATACACAGTTTGAAGCAGAAAGGCCTTTGGAAAGCATCAATCTGATCTCATCTTTCACAGATAAGGATGCTGAGACCCAGAGAAGTGAGGGACCTTTGCAAGGTCACACAGGTAGGACAGATGTAGAGCTATGCTAAGAACTCAGGCTCCAGGCTGCCGACTTTCAACCTGTCATGCCACCTCTCCTCTGGAAAGCTGACATTTCAAGCCTGTTGAAGGGAACAAGGCAAGGCACACTGGGCCTATGGTCTGGCCCATCAGCTTTGCCTCTGCAGGGGAGGAAGCACTCAGTGGGAGATGCAGGGAATGACAGCACATCCAAGAGAGCCCTGGAAACTAATAGGTTTCATTTCCTCAGCTTGACAATATTTGCTTTGGCTCAGGTTGGCCAGTTGCAGAGACATATCTGGACAAACCCAAACAAAACAAATTTTTCGTTATCATCAACCCACCAGAGAATGATACTAAATAAACAGAGACCTTTTGAAGCATGAGGCAAGAAAAATGAACCGACACATATGACACCTTAAGGAGAATGAGAGGCGATGTCTGTATGCATGCCACGGTGGCAGAGAACATAACACGAAAGCTGAATTTCACCAGTGCCTGCACAAAGAGCTCTGATATACTTCTTCAAAGATGAATTTCACTGAAGGTTAGAAGAATGTCAGAACAGTTTCCTCCCCTGCCCTGCTGCTATATAATCATGTGACTTTAAGATTTTTCAAAAGCTATTCCATTACTAATAGTGCTTAAGTTTTCATTCATCATTTGTTTTCAAGGTCATCTAAATAAATCTGAGGAGTTCTATGTGGCCCTAGAACTGTGGGCTAACCACTGCTGCATACATACAGCTTGAAGGAGGCTTAGGGATAGCGACTATGTCTTCTTCACCCCTGTTATCTAGCACAGGGCTTAGAACATGCAGATACTTTCTAAGTGGTGAATGAATACAAACTGAGTTGTTATCTGTAAATCAGATACTTCATTTCCAGTTCACCTTATAAATTTTAGGCATCTGGACTCATAGGAAGGTGGGACAAGTTTCATCAAACTATCACGGGAATTAAGAAACTTCTCATTAGTAAGCTATTTCAAAATGTCAATTTACTTTTATAGTTGCTTTGGCTCTATATTTTTTAAAAAAAAGTAAGAAAGAAAAAAAGGAAGAAGGAGGAGAAAATGCCCCAGCAAAGCTACGCTACTTATAATATACAAATTCCAGAAACAGATATTCAGGGCTAGGCCAGGAGGCCAATCCGTCAAGCTGTGTTCCGGAAAGCTCCCACCATACTCTCCATCTTTACTCTGACTAACAAACACTTGCAGGGAATGGATATTGAGCTTAAAACACTACCTTGCCATTGTCTAGGATATACTTGTCCATGACAGGCGCAGGAGCAGGGTAATAGGACGACGTATTTGCTTCCTCACTGAAAGTGCTCCGTAACTCCGGCTCGGGCTCGAGACATTCTGACTTTACTTTTTCCAGATCAATGGCGGGACCTAGGCAGTTAAGAAAAGAAATCTGTCTAGAACTCCAAGGAAAATAAAAGGCAAATATTTTTAACTAGGCATCTATCAGCACACAGTGGCACACACAAAAAAAATATGCTATCTTATTTTTGTCCATTGAACTACACTTAAACCCAGACTCGAAAATAATATGAGGTAATGAATGTCACAAGGGAAAAGGTGGAAAACTGGAGACAAGAATGGACTAGACCCTAATGAAGTTTGAATGAGGAGCACACTTCTAGGGTGTCATTGCCTAAATGGAAAGGCAGGGATTCAACTTCCTGCACAGGAAAGAGGTTTTGTTAGGACTGGGTTGGAGAAGGGGTGGCAATTGCTGGAATATGCAAATCGTGTATTTGTCAAAATCCTCACCTCAGCAGCCTACAATGGAGAAGGCCATAACAGAAGACGGGAGCTTAGGAAAGCCTGGGTAAAAATGTGAAGGCCTCCCCCTCCCCAAGACCTACTATCTAGACAGGCGCATTTGAACCAACAAATTAAAACACAATACACATTAAGCCCCTGATTGCCTGATCCAGCAGCTACTCTGATTCCTATTTTAATGCAATCAACACAAATTACATGCAGTTTAAATAGCGAAAGGAAGCTAGATAAATGGTGATAGTTTCTAAGGGGGTTATTTTTTCTCCATTAGCTTTTAAAAATGGACTATTTTTTAAAATCACCTATTGCGTGTTGATTACTAAAGGGCAGAGAAACAGGATGAAAATGGGTAAATAAGGCCAAATGACTTGATTAACTTTTGTGGGAGAACAACTTCAAAGGCCAATATAATTTAACATGCTGAAAATTCTCCCTATGCAAACATTTCAGGAGTTGACTAAGATCAGAGATTTGGCTACTGCCATAGCAGCTCCCTCTGGCTGTGCATGTAACTTAGGTAACAGACGAACTCAGACCAGCCTTCTCTTTTGCTAGCCATGTGGACAACTGGGTACAAATCTCTTTATATATTAAAGCCCTTTGTAACAATCTGCTTGCAACTCTGTGTTCAGCTGACACATCCTAGACTTTGGTTGGTAGCAGTGAAGGTATTGGTGAATTTGTTACTAAAAATTCCTCATGACACAACTTCCCAGAAGAGAATATCAATCCTGAGTTGCTGGCAGTTGCTAACTGAAAGATGGAATCTCTGTAGTCTCCTAAGATTTAAGAATGAAACTTGCACAAAGCTGAATGTAAGATGGTTAGGGAGCAGAACAGTGTAAATAAAAGACCTCGACTCATCTTGGTAGAGATTTCAGGTCCCGTTTCTGGCTATGCTGTATTTCAATTGTGTGACCACAGGTGAGTAAATTACAGATACAGAAGTTGGCAGAGAGACGGACCAATAGCATCATAATAGTTCTGACAGCACCTCTCAATAGGAGCTGCAGGACCTATTGAAGAGCTGGGCCTAGGTCTTATTCTTTCCTTTGTCCCCAGCACCTGGAGCTGAGTAGGTAATCTCTAAATGTTTGCTAAGTAAATAAAAGAATGACAATAATGAATGAGTAATTCTAAAGTTTCAGAAGCAAATGCCAAAGTTTCTTCTCTCTCTGTATGGGATCACAGGTTAAATTTTTGAGACGCAAACAAATTCAAGTGGAGCATTTGATCTTTTCTCAGATCTGGGAAGATCTTAAATTTCCCCTAAAGCACATGGCTGAGTTGGTGTGTGAAGTCTCTTCTAGGTCTGACCTTCAGCCACAGAAAAAAAGAAAAATAGGCTGAGAACAGGAGGTCCATGAAGCCACTCACTCACAGTCACCTTTAGCAAGAACATGTCCTTCCTCCAAAGCCTCCTTTTCCTTCCATGACATGCTGGACAACTGAGCGAATCCAGTCCAGCCATGACTTCAGCCTGATTCTCTCCCATCCATCTCTATAAAGGCCATCAAAGAGATCTTCCACATGACCCTGTCCTTCCTTGCTGAGGCTGCCCACTACCCTCAAAATTAAGTCCCACACCATGGCCTCCATAAGGCCCAGAACAACCAGCCTCCTCTCTACCTCTAGGGTTCATTTCTTGCCCCACACCAATATTCACCTCTGCTCAGGCACCCAAAATGTCATGCTGTTCCAGGCCTCTGTGCTGTTGCCTTGGCCTTGAACACTACCTCATCTGTCTTCTAAGATACACACACACACACACACACACACACACACACACACACACACACGAAATGATGATTTCAGAGTCTGGTACAGAGTGGGTTCTTGGTAGATAGTCGTTCATTCCCTCTCCACCCACTCCAACACAAGTTACACTTGTGTGCTTAAGTTTGTTTCTACTAAACCATAGGTTCTGTGAAACAGAGGCTGCGCTATTCTGCTTTTGCCCCTAGAGCTTAGCACAGGCCTGGCACAGAGCAGGTCCTTGTACTCCACAGCCCATCCACTCTCCTCAAGGCTCACGATGTTCTCCTCAGGGGCTCATAGACTTCTGTCAAATACTGAAGCTACTATACTGAGATCTTGGCTCTCAAGAAAAACTATTTTCTAAATTTCTCAGCACCATTTGCTTAACACCTGGTGAAAGCTCTCTCCAACGGCCTCCTCCTTCCACGACATTATCTACAGAAGGTCAGCCTGAAAAGCCAACCAAAGGTACATCTTAAAAGGGACTTTTCAGGAGACCTGGGTGTGAATCCCGGCTCATGACTTTAAAATCAGGTCATCTTACCCTCTCTGCAAATCAGCTTTCCTACTTGCACAATGGGGATTACCAAAAGCCACCATCCAGGCTGATGACACCTCTAGAAGAGCCTCGCACTGAGGCAGGCACAGAACAGACAGAAGCTGGCAAATGGCAGATGAATGAAGGAATGAACCAATAAATAAAGCACAATGTTTAGCATTACAGGACCAGAAAGAAAAGGAACAGAAAACGCATGTGGTTTCTTCTGGGAGAGCAGGGAGGGCCCCCAGTGCTTTTAATTTAAGAGGGGGGAAAATTACTTCATTGCAAATTTTAGTCGGCTCCACTACCAATGTTGGCAATTTACATCTCATTGTAACAAATGCTTCAGATTGCTGTTTTGCTTTTAAAAAATTTCTGAGGCATTGTTCTCCCTCAAACACATGTGACCAAATTAGCCACAATAATAAGCACTTGCATTAAGAGACAGCATTGTACAATCTGGCGCAGATATTTTAGGTAACAAAGGAACTTTTTTCACTTTGTGGGAAGACTAGGAATTTAAGAAAAGGGGGGCTTTGATCCACTTGCATTCCGATATTGACACACACTTTAAGTTTATTTGGGGGAAAATATACCTTCCATGGAAAGAAACCTCTCAGCTGGGTAAAGGAAGCTTTTAAAAAGTATAAAAGGTGGTATTTGTCTTTTCATTGAATCACTCATGAACCCATGCATCACGCAATCGCTGACTGCATATCAAGATCCAGGCTCTGTAAGAGGCACTGGGGACCCAGAGACAAAGTATGTTCCTGTTCTGGGGGAATTTAGATTTAACATGTGAAGCACTATTATATAGCATACACGTAACTCTGATTTAATGGATGAGCAATAGATTTAGTGTTAGAAAAACCTGGTAAAGATCCTGGTTCTGTTATTTACCTCTTTAAGCCCTACTGGCTTTTTCCCTAAAATGGAAAGCCTGACACATGGTTAGGGTCTTTGTAAGTGTTTGCTGGCACAACAAATAGATGAAATTACACCGTTTTTCTATTCTCGTTTTATCATAAACTAGACTAATGCTCTTCTTTCTGAATAACACAAATGTTTATGTTTGTGTGGCTTCTGGGTTTAGAAATCACCTATTTTTTTCAAATATATATGTGTTTGGACACTAAATATCATTTATGATTTCAGCTGAAATAGAAAGGTTAATAATATTAGATTTTTTTTTAGAACAAAGTACTAAATCCTTTTACTTCTGTAAGTAAATAGGAAGTTTCTCTGTTGTACATACCATCCTATTTTCATCATAAATGCAAAGTAAATCAAGTCATAATTCTGAAATACATACAGAATATCTGCTGTGGCACAGGGGATACTAGATTTGGCAGAATAGAGATGATTTTACCGTCGAGAAGGACCTGTGCATGGGAATAGCTACATAACAATGAAGGTGTTCAACAAGGGCCTTGGAAAGAGACTAGGGAAGACACCTTCAGAGATGGGTAGGAGGATCCCTGTCTGTGCACCCTCTCAGGCCCTCTCAGAAGTCATCAGCTGCTCTCACCTGCTGTTGTAGCTGTGCCTCTGTTTCTTAGACCCATTAGGTTTTTAGTGAAAGCAAAGACAAATCTGGTTTCATTCCTGCAGTGAGAATCTAATAAGTACCTCCTGAGTGCCAGCCCTCGGCTAGGTGGAACTGAGTGCTTCACAGTCCAGCAGCGGAAAGAGACAGGCAGCAGACTGTCACCACCCATGTGGCTAACAAGCGTTAGGAAAAATACTGGAGCAGAAGCAAAGCAGAGGGGGTGCTGCCTCTGTAGGAGACTAGGAAATCTTCAGAAGGATAGTCACAAACTTCTGTGTTGGGGCTTGGAGGATGAGAGGAGCTTGTTGGGTGTGAGGGCCAATGGTGGGGTAGTTCTCACAAGGTGAAGGTAAGGGGCACAAACCACAGGCTCACTGTGCACAAAGGGTGCAATATGATGATCTACATGAATTTGGGGAGGGAGAGATCGCTGCTGGTTAAGGGATCCTAGAAGGCTTCAGGAAAGTGGTGATCTCTGACTGGGGCTTGGATGGATGAGTGACATCTTGGGGAGGTGGGGGAGTAGTGAGGCCGGGGTTCTTCATGTCCTCTCTCTTTCTCCATTTTCTGAGTGCCTTCTGTGAGTGAGGACAGGAGCAGGCTTTGTTGGGCAGAAGCAGAAAAAAAAATTCTAGCATGAATCCTGGATTAGGTGAGATCCCTGCAGCTCACACACATGCCTCCATGGTGGGGCCACACCCTTGGGGAATCGGAACCACAGAGCAGCAGACCAGTCTTGGAGGTCAAGGTCTCCCCTACTTTGAAAAACTGCAGATGCCCATTACAAATGACATATTTTGGAAGGAAAGGTGGCTGAAACCTACAAATGTCTTCTTTGTTAACTATCTTATATCAAAAGTATCTCTCTCTCTTTCTCTCCATTGCATTTTTCAGCCCACTGTCACATGATTAAATAATAATAAACAAATAATAAATATCTCCCTGACTAGAACATAAACACAGAGGGGATGGGTAGTCTTGTTCACTGCTAAATCCCCAGCACCCAGCACAATGTCCCTCCTGCAGAACACTCACTAAACATGTGTTTAGTGAAAGAAGTTAATCCTCATGGTGGTCCTACAAAATCAATCTTATTATCTCTGTAAAGATTCGAAGCAGTAAAGTAACTTGCCAGAAGTCACACAGGTGGTGAGTACTCAAATTCAGGGTTGTCAGGTTCCAAAGACAGCTCTTTCCATGACCCTACTCCTCCTCAGCGAACTGTACTTTGCAGAGCTTCTTGCCTAATGCTCACTCTGTGCGACCCTCAGTTCATATCCGACTTTCTCTGACATTCCTAGGGGGTCTGTGAAAAGCTCCACAGTCATGAGGCGTGCAGTAGAAGGGGAACAGGGTGTCACCTCTGGAAGCTCTAAACTTATCTTCTCATGGCCAGGGAAGACTGCACTGGTTCTTCATCTGTGGTTTGACTTCCCTCCTGCCCAACTATCTGAGCCCAGAGAGTATCCAAATGGCAGGGTATGTGCAGAACGCCCTGTCAGAGAAGCACTGAAGGCCCACACATGTGCTCAATGCACATAAAATGGACCAGAGTTGGCTGGGTTTGGGGGCTAAGGAGTTGTGGTGGGGATAAGTGGGGTGGGCGGCACAAGGGCTGCTCCCAGGTTTCTGAGGGACCACTGTGGGCACAATGGGTGTCTGAGGGCAGAAGTTAAGAGGAGGCAAAGTTTGATCACATGGTGGATGTCTGCCTATCGAATCAATCCATGATCCTGACCTCAGCGGATGCTCCCTTCAGGCCATGAGCCCTTCCAGAGTAGGGACCATATGGGATTCATCTTTGCTAAATGGCTGTGATTGATTCACCTGGCTCATCGGAAAGTGCACCCCAGGCCACTCCAATGGGGAAGTGCCCCCATGAACCACCTGAAGGAGGGGCTGGGGTAGCTCTGCTTGCTCTCACCTTGGTCTGCAACCTCATCGTTTCCTCCTACCCAGCCCTTCACTGTGCCGTCCAGCCAGAACTACTTTTAGTTCCTTGAATAAGCCAGCTTCTCTTACAACTCCAAACCTTTGTATAGGCTTTCCTGTTGCCTGACATAGTTCCTTAACTTGAGACCTCCTCCAGCCACCCACAACTCCCCTGCCCCAGCCATGTAAGGAGCTCTCCTGAGAGCTCAGGACCAAAGTGAGCCTCACCCTGCATCTCAACTGTCTGCTGATGAGACTGTGACTTCTTTAAGGCAACAAGGGGGGCTTAACAATTTGATTTCTCTGTGCTAGCCCAGGGCTCAGAACAAAAGGATCCAATAATGTTCCTTGCACAAAAACATTTCCCTACAGTCAGAGCTATCCAATAATGCGATAGGCTACACTGAAGGCAGTGAGTGAGTTTCTTGTCTCCAGGGGAATGTTACCGGAGGCTGGGCGACTGCATGGCAGGGAGACTACAGAAAGCTTCCTGTCCTGTATAGGAGGCCACATGAGGTCCTAAGACCTTAGAACTCTGGGGTTCCTTATGGGACTAAGGTCTTAGGACTCCAAGAATTAACTGCCCCCCACACTTGCCACATACTCAGAGTGCCCCGTGGAGCAGCAAGGGAGAATATGGCCAGCCTCTAGGACCTGCTGAATCCTGGCAGCCAAACTAATTCCATCCATCCATGTTGGCTGAACACAAACCTCCCACTGCTTCATGATACAGGTTCATGAAACCTTATATATTCTGATTCCACATGGCATAGATATGTTTTTTCCCCTCTGTGGGCCTCAGTTGCCCATCTATAAGATGGGGTGAAAGGTTGAACTGGGCTCTCTAAAGAGAGAATTTCAAAGAAAACACCAGGAATTATCTGATTGGTTCTTGAGGCCATGTAGCCTAGTTAGGCTGAAACTATGAAGACATGGTGGGCTTTTCAATTAACCAGGAAATATTCATCTAACAGCTCAAGGGTCCTGCAGTTGCAGAACACACTGCGGTACTGGATGGTTTAATGGCCAATGATGAAGGCCTAATCAGGAGGCAGGCAAAAGGGACAGTGCCGCAGAAGCATGTGGCTGAGGGACTCTGTGATCAGACTGCCTCATACTTGGAAAAGCAAGAGGGGCCCCAGTTTTTTGAAACCTGGTTCTACCCTTTCCTAAGTGTGTAGCCTTAGGCAAGTTACCTAATCTCTCTGAGCCTGTTTGATCCACGGCTGAGGTTGTTTTATATATGGAAAGTATTTAGTGTCTGGCCCAAAGCAGGTATTCCTAGAGGCCAGGCTTTGCCTGTAATTAATCCTTCCCCACCTCCATTTCCTGACTGGCAAATCCAAAAGAAAACAAGCCTGTCACATGGCAATATGGAAGGCAAAACCCTGCTCTAATGGAGAAACACATTCCCATTCTGACAATGAAAAAAAAAGCCTAGCAACTTCCTCTGGATGTTCTACATACTTAGGTAGTTGTTAGAAAAGGGAAAGCCTGGAGTTGTCCCTCAACCCCATCCCCACTGCCCCCAGGAAAACGGAGTCTAGAGAGAAAGGGGTAGGAGGGTCCTGAATTGTTCAGCCACCCTGAAATCAACTTTTAAAATAATCTGGGATTATTTTAAACTGTGCCTAATTCTGATTTGGGCAACAGTTCCAAAAAAGTCCTTCAAAGTAGATGATGAGTAGTATTTTTCAGACAAACTACTCCACTTCTTACTACTAGAGCTCTTCCTGCCATCTGAATTGAGCAGGGTACAGTAGTTTTTGAAACTGCCCCACCACTAACTCTAAAGCGGCAGGCAGACTGTGGGCCTCCTGGGCCTCACCTCTGCAAGGGAGATATAAACACCTGGCCGGACAAATAGCTCTTCTCCACCCCTTCCGGGCCTTTTTCAAAGCTCAACTTTTTTGTTGTACCCCTGCTCATTGTGAGAATGAACTGAGGCTGAAAGAGACAAGAAAGAGCTCTGAGATAAAATAGGCCCCAGGAAGAGAGTCCTGACAAACAGAAAATTGAGCCACAACTGATAATGTCTAAAAAAATCGAGGGGGTCAGATGGAGTGGTTGAGAGCTAGAGATGGGAAGATGGAATTCTGTCCAGGAAAAGTTGGGAGTGGTAATGGGCAAATTCTGTAAGCTACAGACCAGTGGGTCTGAAATCAAGTCCACGCATAGTTGTAAAATAGAGTGTTCAAATATGATTTCTAGAGACTTACAAGAGAAAGTAGGAAATCTCTAGGAGACATCCAGGGTTGACTAAAGATTAAGACATGCCAGACCATCACATCTGTGTTCTGCTGTAGGACAATTCATGCCTATGACGTGCCAAGCCCTATACACACATTTTCTCATGCACATCTTCAAATGATCCTACATCCTGACGCAGAACCTGCTGAGTACCTACTATATGCTGGCCTCCAGGCAGATGACTTCACTGCATTTGCTCATTTACTCCTTTTAAGAACCACAGTAGGTGATACTATCATTCACTCTGTTGTATAGATGAGGAAACTAAGGCCCAGGAAGTTAAGTAACTTGCCCGAGGTAACGAAATTAGAACTTGGAAGGGCTGGAGTTCAAAACACCAGTATTTCTGACCTCAGAGCTCGTGTGGGCTCTTAATCATTGAGCTGGTTCTCCTGTCTGTATGTAATGGGCTTTAAGACACCTATAGTACAGAAGAGAAACAGAGACCTGAGAAGGGTTAAAAATATGTGTATGAAGTTACACAGGTAATAAATTAAGACAGCTGAGATTCAAACCCAAGCAGTATCTGCTGCTGAAGCCCAGATTGTCTCCAGTACAGGAAAAAACCAGCATGAAGCATTTGGCTGACATTAGCTGCCTTTTCTAAGGCACCATCAGAGACCTGGGCTTAAAGAAACCAGTTCAGACTGCAAAGGATTTTAAAGATCAAAGCTGGTATTTTAACGGACCTTGGACAGCACACAAGGCACAAACCCAGAGGGTTACAGAGGTGTTAGCGATGCAGCTCTAAAAAGTTGAAACAGATATGCAGGCCACAATGGCTTTCTCCTTTTTCAAAACTTTCAGCCAGCTTATGATCTAGCCAACAGGACATTATCTCTTCTTTTTGCATTCTTCTCTCTAGAATGGAGATAATAATCCCTACCTGGCTTTGCAATAAGACTATCTGAATTGCCCAATGAGATAAAAATGTCAAGGTGCTTTGAAACCTGTAAAATGCCATGCAATGTGAATTACTGTTATTACTCTAGTTATCTATGCCTCTTCTGGTTAGAATTCATCATTTTTGCCTATATTCCCTGACAAAGCACACACGAAATCTAAAACCATCGTCTGCCTTTCTCCTGCAATTCCAGAATGATTTTATTTGCCTGGTGTTATGCTGCGTACATGTTTGTGTTCCCTGTGAGACTTGTGTGCATCCTGAAAGCAAGGATTACGTCTGCTCCTCTTTGTATTCCTCACAGAGTCCTTAAGAATCTTATTTGAACTAATGTTACCCGAGTCACACCACAATGAATTATACTATCTAAATGGTACTTACAGTGTAAGAAACTGGGGAGGACACCGTAGCCTTGGACTTTGCCTTCTAAGAACAGGGAATCTAGCTGAGGAGAAACCAAGAGAGACCCTCGAATTTACTCCATTCTCATACACGGGGGCTTACCCTCCCCCAGTTGGGTCTCTATTGTTCTGCTTCCCTTAATCCCATAAAATTCTCTGTGGCTGCCAACACCCAGTTTAAACGCACTATTCTAATCTACTTATGAATTTTTTTTAAAAAGGCACTCTGTCTTGTTCATTATATTATTCCCAGCACCTAATCCAGTCCTGGCACAAAGGAAACCCTCAATAACTGTTCACTGAATAAAATAAATAATGAATAGATGAATATACATACAAAAACATCTGTACCTTGTAAATTGGTATGCCACCATGCTTTGTCCATCCTCGGCATTTACTTATTTGGGGGAGGGTGGGCAGGAAAGGGAGAAAAAGGAAAAAGGGACTGGCATTTATTGAACACTTACAATATGGGCGTCACAGGGCTAAAGTTATTACATATGCTTCCTTATTTAATTTTGACAGTGGAGAAGGGCGAGCTTCCTTCCCATCAGAAAGGGTTGTTTACCATGCTAAGATCATAGACAGGAAAGTTCTGTTTTACAAAGAGAGATGATGTCCTTTGTGGGGAGTAAAGGGGATGGAGGGGACACCCCCATGTTGGGGAAAATGAAGTCTAAGAGCTAAAGAAGGCCATGTGGGTGAGAGTCCAGAGAGAGGCACACAGGACCAGGGGTCAGGAGACCCTTAGGAATAAGCCAGTGACACTTTCTGGGCTTGTTCCCTTGTCAGCAGAATGAGGGTAACAGTCTATAACCTAAGTTCTTTCACAACTCCATGACTCCATGTTGGAATACTTCCTGTTAAATCCAACTTTTCTTGTGTGTGGAATGAATGAATGAATAAATGTATGAATGAAGACATGTACGATTCGATGAAGCCTCTGAAATGTACTCTCTTGCTGCTATCCCCCACCGTTGGGTGTTGCTCCACCTTTCTGACCCCAACCTCCCAAGGTGCGCCATTACAACTCCTGGCTGCTAACGGACCTGCTTCCCACTCTGAGTCCCCATCAGTCTCCCAAGGGTCTCCTGACCATCAGTCTGTAAAGACCAGACTACTGCTCTCCACTACCATCTACCACTCTTAGGACTCCACTACTTGGGTGAGTCAATAATGATACTTCCTGGCAGGTAGATTTCTTTCGAAAACTAATCACCTCCTAACCTGTTGGCCTCGCTCATCTCCGAATTTGCCCATTATGGTGTGAATGATCCAGCACCCAAGCCAGGCAAAGGCCCTTGAGCTAGGTACCTAGCTGAGGTGGACAGACGAAAATATTCAAGGATATGGCTCCAGAAGCAACACTCAAATGAGGCCCAGGGGGCAGAGAATGGCAAAGCCTGGGCCCTACATCAACCCTAAGCCAGGACGTGTCCTAAGCCAGGACGTGTTTCTCAGAGGGCCAGTGAAGCTGAGAGTCAAACAAGGGTCTCTCATTTGCTTTCTGGTTGTTCTCTGCCTTCTTAGTGGTGTTTATAGATCAAGATCTGTTATAGCAAGGGGATATCTTACCAGACTTTCCAAGAGAGACTTCTCCCTTCAGATGGTAACCACTCCTCCAGAACTGGTACTCTGCATTTTGATTACGTTTACCTCCATCACTACCCTCTCCCTACTTCCCAATGTCTTAGTTTTCTTTGTATCTCCCCAAGTTCCTAGGCTCAGAAAGTATTTAGTCAATGTTAGCTGACTGTATAAACAAATGAACGAACATATATAACCCTTCTTACGTTCTATAATGTAAGAGGATACTGAGGCAGAGAAGTTAGTTAACCTGCCCAAGGTCATATAGCCAACTACAGCTGGGGTGCCTGAGTTAAAAGTCAAAGTTAACCCTGTCTTAGCTCCTCCACTAAATGATGTTGAACAGGAGCTAACAGTAATCAAGCATTAATAGAATGTCAGGCAGTATGCTGTGTGTCACCAGGCTGTAGTACTATCTATCATTCCCATTTTACAGATGATAGCACTGAGGGTCAGAGACATACATGCGCTTTGCCTAAATTGCTGCTCACTCTCTCCATCTACTCATTTCTGCTTCGATAACAAAAATTCATCCTTCAGGCTTCAGCCTAAAAGTTGTTTCCTTCAGGAAGCCTTCCTCCTCTGACCTCTCAAAATCGGGTGGGTACTCCCCTCTGCTGTCCCACAGTCCTCCATGGTTTTGTCCCTATAATGGCATTTATATATTGTGCTGTCTTTGATTGTTTCAGGATCTGTTTCTCTCATCAAACTTTAAACTTCTCAAGGGCAGAGGGCAAGAGCTGTATTGCAAATATACTGAATTCTTACACTAGGCAAGATGCCTGGCATGTAGCAGGAGAGCAGGAAGTATTTGTGGAAGAAAACAAGGTCATAGGAAAGGGAGGAAGAAAGAAAAGGACATAAGGTTCCAAAAGCCACAGAGTTGAGAAGTAGTGAAGTTGGGATTTGATTCCAGGCCTGCCTGGTTCTAAAGACTATATTTCCATGAAAATATACAACCACCTTTTAAGGGTAGAGATCCTTTCTTTTATTCTTGTGGATTTGTCTTGGAACTTAGCACATTACCATTCTCCTATTAACATATGTTAATCAACAGACTTTTAAGCTTTTGCTGATAAGGGACAGAGGGTGTGATTTTCCAGGATGCCTGCAGCCCGGAGAGGACAGGGTGGGTGCTCTGTGCATACTTGGGGCTCAAGCAGATTTATGTTGAGTCCAACCCATTGTAATGATGATAGTGACTCAGATCACGGAAGAGCTAGCCACCGGCCTGTGCAATGGCCTTCAAGGACTGTGGGATGGGAGAGCCTAGAAAGATCAAGACACTGAAACTATGCTTCAAGTCAAGTTTTTTTTTTTTTTTTTTTTTTTTTTTTTTTTTAACATGTTTTAGGACTAAAAGAGGCATATAAGGATGTAAAATGCAGGGTGTCTTATCACCCCAGAGGCTTAGAAGTGGTTTCTAGAGTTTAAGGTCAGTTCATAATCATGAAAAACAGGTAGTTTCCCTGGGAGTTGAAAGAAGTACGAAGAATTTCTGTTTTGGGGGTACTTCCCCGCAAGCTTCCAAGAAGTTTATAAAAGGCACAGCCTACAAGGCACACTGAAAGTAAAAATTATTCACTTCAAGATTGGGAAACATTTTTTTCTCTCTGAAAATTTCAGTTATCCCCATCCCCATCACGCTACGAAACCAATACAGCTTTTACAAATTTTTACATTTATGATTTCTCTTTGAGATTTTATTTTAATAAAGACTTTTACTAACTTTTGAAGTTGCAAACCATATGCGACTTTTAGTGTCCCTGTGAACCTCTATAGACTGTGACTTGGGACAATGGCCAAGGCCATGATAGAGTTGGGGAGTGGACAAACTCCAGCCTATGAACTGAGCGACTGCAGCGGAGACAGAACTCTACCTCTGCCTCCCTAAGTGACTCTGTCCCAACGTAGTTTCCTTTTCTATGACAAGGGCATGAAAAGGCCTCTCTGCTGAAGATCTACTGAGCCACTGCCTTCGGGACATACTTTAAGAAGCAAATGACACCTACAAATATAAGTAAAGTAGGGTAAGAATACATCAAAGAAGAATGAAGCTTCATATATAAATATATTATCTAGATAATGGAAACCTTCTGTCGTAAGTGCAAAACTGTATTTGATTTTAACTTTGGGGATATTTCTAGATTAGATTACCACCTTCTTCAAGCAAAGCACACTGACTCAGAGTTATTAGTTACTGTCCTCAGGGGCTATGGAGGCAGTGAACTTGTGTTATACTGATTTTCTCAATATTGAATAGCTCTATCTTTTACAGTTCTGGATTCTTATGTTCTGAAAGCATTTTTCTGTCTTTTCCTCTCTGGTAAGCAGTCATTTCTTCTGGCTGTCCAGGCTGCTGCCTTTCAGATTTCTCAATCCCTGCTTCTAAACCACTTTAGATCAGAAAACGTAAAAACCTGATTAGTTAAAATAGGGTGCAATATAAGAGCCTATTAATCTCTATGAGCAAACCAAAGGAGTTTTACACGTCTTTATATTCATCTTCCTAAGGTCACGTGCCTCCCTGCTCAAAAGCTTTCTAATCCTTTCCATTCCTACCAAAACAAGTCCAGACATCCCAGGCTGGTAAAGTTTTCAAGGCCTTCCATCTTCTGTCCTCAACACACATTTGCGTTATTCCTCTTAGTGTGCTCCAGGTATTTATTTTCCCATGCTTAAGAGTCTGCTCAGCCTCCACTTGTGCCTTGAAACACTGCTCACCCTTCAAAGCTCAGTTCCTTACTGAAGTCTCTCTATACCCTCAGTTACAAATAACCTCTCCAACCCCCAAACTTTTTCATATTATTTTTTCAGCATCCTCCTTTGGCATTTATCACTTTCTGACTTAAACTAATACATGTTGTTAGGATCATGTCTACTTCTTTCTACTATCCTGAAACCTCCCTGAAGAGGTTCCCTACAATCCCTGGTACTGCCCCTTGCTGAGTGAATGCATAAATGAGTGAGCAGTGATAAATATTTTGTCAGCTCTTATTCTCTGAGCCATGTTTGACAATGTTCCCATAGCCAAGGCTGCTGCAAACATAAGCTCCTATCAGATTCACTATGACTGGGGAGTGACTCTTTCTTGAGGTTACTGAGAAGCCAAGTGTCTGTCCTTCCCTAGCCTCAGGGGCACTTGGCCTGCCTCTCCCCTTTCCCCTCTGCAAGAAGTGCTCCACCCAGGTAGAGTGGTAGGTGGCCTGCTGGGGCACTCACCGCTGCCAAGCCGTAGGAGCAGCACGTCCTGGAGCCTCCGGTTAAGGTCACGGAGCTCCTTCATTTCGGACACAAGTGCCCCATACTCCTTGAGCTTCTTGGCCTGCTGCACCAGCTGCCTCCGAGTCCGCTCCAGCTCCTGCTGGAGGTGGCGCATCTCCTCCTGTTGCTGCTGGTAGTTGCGCAGCAGCTCCTCATACAGAGCCCGGGGCACCACAGCATCTTCTAGACTGTCCATGTCCTCTGTGCCTGGCGAGGCCTCCACGAAGACCTCTTCCGGACACGTGTTGTGGCCCAGGCTCAGGCCGTTCTGCTTCTCTAGCCGAGCCACCACGGCCTCGATGCTCTTGTGCGCCCCTTCGCTCGGCTTCCGCCCCTCAGGTCTCTGTGTAGGACAACGAGAATCAGTTCAGGCAAGGGCAGCTGGGACTTTCTTGGACTGCAGCTCAATATTTCCCCAGACAATCCTAAAATCACAGAATCACAGAACATCAGTGCTTGGAGAAACCTGTGCAAACACTTAGTCAAAGCCCTTCATTTTATAAAAGGGGAAACAGAGGTTCCAAGTGGGGAAGGGGCTTGCCCAAAGTCATACAGCCAGCTGGTGGCAGAACCAGGACCCTGGTTTCCCAGACCTGCACTTTTTCCTTTTTACCACTCTGCCTCCTGGATGCATATACCATGACCACCCTTCCCAACATCCCAGGCCCTAGCCCACCCACAATGCCTAGGCAGTGACTTGCTCATGAGGGTGTTCAATATTTATCTGTGGAGAATCTAGGAGAAATCAGATCAGGCCAAGTGGTCCCAGAGGAGTCACAAATTTCTTCAACAACAAAAACATAAAATTCCTCCCCTAAAGACAATTCACTGTGTAAACTTTCCATAAAGAAAGCTTTAGATGGAAAGGGTGTTAAAAACTCTAATCTACTCTAATCTAGGGCAGAAAACATGTCTTATTTTCTGTTTCTCCTCTGCCTACTCACTTAGAACTGGCTCTCAGTAGGGGCTTGAAAAATATTTACTCAACTGAAAAGTTCAAAGAATTCTAGCATTGAAAGGTACTTTCGGTTTAACTTCCTCATGTTACAGATGAGAAAACTGAGGGTCAGAGAGGGGATGGACTACAGTTAGGGTCACACGGTGAGATACAGACAGAGCCAAAACCAGAATTTGGAATTTAACTTCCAGCACAAGGCTCCTTCCCCCACATCTGCCAGCCTCTCCCTCAGCAAGACAGAGGATAGAGAGAGCACAGTCATTTACAAGAGAATTATCTGGGATCCCCCAGGACTTGGGGGTTCCCCTGCTCGAGGAAAATCTAGCTCAAGTAGTTATAGCTTCCACTGAGGGGCAGTGAGAGTTACAAGATCAACTAACTGAATTCTTCACTCAGGGCGGGAGGGTTAGGAGCTTTCCTGACTGGGGCACTGGTAGGAAGTGCAGACAACTGAGGACATGAGATTCCAGGCACTTCTCACAAAGTTTCAGGAAATTTAAGGAAAACCAAACCAAACCCAGCTCAATGGAACCATGACTCTGATATTGTGTTACATGACAAAATCTTAAGTCGTTTTATCTGCTGGGATAAGGTGCTACTACTGTAGATGAATCTATCATTTGTCTAAAGTGATCACTACAATACGTCTGCGTCACTATAATGTGAGACCCCTGGAGGCAGAGACCATGTCTGACTAATGGCTCCAGGTACCAGCACGGGGCCAGGCCCGTAGCAGGAGTACAGTGAATGCTGTGAACTGAACTCAACTACGTTCCTTGGAAACATCCTCGACCTTGTGTCCAATATCAGACCATGGTCAATGCAGAAGACAGCCCATTTCCTTATCTTCGTTCTCCCTTCCTCTCAGGTATCTACTGCACAGAACCAAAGAGCTAGCTTGCCAGACAAGATTTTCAGCAGTGTCCAAAGTGAAGGCTGGAGGAGACCAACTGGGGCACACAGCAAGAAAATGCAACCTCATTCATTTTCATCTAACCCAGGGTCTCACAAATCCCTTCTGTGAACTTTGTGTACTTCCCAATGAGTCCGGCCTTAGCTGTTTGGGGGCAATCTGATAGTGACTGGCTCTAAACTTCTGCCCAAGAACAGCTGCGTAACGTTCTTGGAGCTCAGCAGTGACCTCTCCAGAGCTGTGGGCCAAGGAGAAACACATCGTTCCAAACCTCCAACAGCGATCATACTGCACAGACTATGCAAACAGGACTGTGCTTGGTGGCACAGCATGAATCAGGGCTCTCTGGAAAGTTGGCCAGGAAGGCAAATACGTACTAGTTGTCCCATGCTTCCCCTACCCTGAAAAAATCATGGCCTGTGATACCAGGGGACATTTACATGGGGAGAGGAAGCCAGGCTGAAATTCTTTAGCAATGAGATATCTGAAAATTCTCCCACATACTTCCAAAGAAAGAAAAGATTTTGTTACCTTGATGTGTCTAAGCTGTAAATCTTCTTCCCCATAATCTTTAACCTCTCCATCTTCTTCTACATGATTAAGAGAAAGTTTGGGGATTTTTATTTTCTTCTGCATCACACTGTTTTCAAGGTCAGATTTGTCTTCTAAAATGCATATCAAGAGAACAAGGTTCATCATGAGTTAAAATGAATCATTATGAGTTCAAAATGCCCAAAACCTCAAATGCTAGAAACTAATTGAGGCCAGACCAGTCAAAAAGGAAAAGTAAACAAACTCAAGGCTGGTTCCCTCTTGCATGCAGGGATCCTAATATCAGTGCAGATCAAACTCTAGGATCAAGGGTGTTTGCTAAAAGCACTGCCATACGAAGTGTTGAAACAGCACCCAGTGAATTTGCTTAGGGGTTTTTCAAGTATATCCTAAAGGGTACCCTTTTATGGAATTCTAAAATCTTGAATTGGAACAGCCCTTAGATTGCTATCTGGTCTAAACTAAAATGGCACATGAATCCCTCAACTCAACTGAGATCTTTCTAAGCCAAGTGTCTTCCCAGGAGAACTTGGAGGGTTTCTGTCAGTTCAAGTACCAATAGGCATAAGACGGATTATAGCTGATAGGGATGTAAGGCCTATGCTAGAAGGGAAGGGATATCTCCACAGCCCTGACCCAAGGCAGGCTGAGGTAAGGCAGATGGAGGAAGAATAGCATTTATCCCTTTTACTGGAATCGAATCTCAGCATGACTGAGTGTGAGAGACCTCAGTGTACAAGAGGTCCAACTCTCTCACATTACACGAGGAAATTCAAACCCAGAGGATGGAAGAGGCTTGCCCACCACATGAGTCTGAGGAAGAGAAGGGTCAGGAGTGGGAAAGAGGCCTCTGGCACCTCGCCTACTGTTTACGTGTGCTCACAACACCTACTAAATGTAAAGCACTACACAAATACAAAAGGATATTATTTCTCTTCATTTTCTCATTCTTTAAGCTCAACACCGGATAATCTGTTTTTTGTTTTTTCTGCACAGATTTCAAACTGGACTTTTCAGATTTGTCTCTCATTGGATATGTCCAAAAATAAAAGTTCAAACAAGAGGGCTCCACAGGTAAAAATCTGAATCTTCTCTGAAACTGTCCCCTTGCAGTAAAATACTTTGTGTGCAGGGCTTAAACTGACACTTTAGAGACTGCTGTTTCTCATAGTCCTCCAAGGTTCCCAACTGCTATAGCCTAAACGCATTTTGTAGCATGTTGCCCAATGTTGTATGTAGCATATGGCCAGGTAATTAGTTAAATCCAATCTCCAAAGGGTGTGTGTGTGTGTGTGTGTGTGTGTGTATTTGCATGTGTTAAACATGCTCTTACACTGTTCCCAGGCCAGGCTTCTCTCCTCACGACTTGTTAGTAAAGCTGAGAAGGCAGCTTATAAGCACATAACTATTCCAGAATGTGCTCAAATGCTGAATCTTCCCAAATGGTCTTAGGGATGAAGGCCCAGCTGGTCAGAGGTGAGAGTTCAGTAACAGAGACTTAAGTGTGAACTTCAGCTTTTCTATGACGGGATGAGGTGGATAAGGGCCTTAATCTCTCTGAGCTCAGGTCTTTCCTCATAATGGAGGTTGTGAGGATGAAAGTAGTAAGTCACCCAACTCACTGAACAGTGCCTGCTACACACTGGGCATTCAATGGATGGCACAATTTAATTGGTACTATCAATGTGCTCTGAATCATTTTCTTCTCTTAAGCATAAAGTGAATAGAGATTTAATTAAAAAAAAAAAAGCCAAAAAAATGATTTAAGTAGGGTAAGGATGATAAATGAACTGCCCAGAAAAAAAAAGAGGTGGTCTTTGTTAACAAGCCCCTACTGATGAAAATAGCCTTTCCCACTGAGCAGAGGAGCAATCCTTGGGTTTCTATTATCACAACAATGGCTCTTTCTTGTACTCTTTGTGCCTATAAAATATATCCAATGGGTTAGGCATGAACAACAATAGGGACTTTAGTTTTTCTAAAAGAGCAACAGTTTCCCTCCTACAAATCATTGCTGACGTCTAAGTCAAAAGGCTGTTAAAATGTAAAACCTGAAGAAAGTACTTCAGATGAAATTATCTTCCAATGGGGGTGTGTGTGTGTGTGTGTGTGTGTGTGTGTAAACAGACAAAAAGAGAGAAAGAGAGAGGATGAGAGAGTGGTATTAGGATTTCTGAATGTGTTGGGGCCAAGCTCCTGGGCTACTCTTCAATTTGACAAGGTCAAGGGCAAAGTTTGACATGCAGCCACCAAACTAGAAATGAGAAGCTATGCTATGCCTCCCTGGGCTGAAACTCTGTAGCTCAAGATTACGTTGGTGTGGAGAAAAGCAATTGTTCAGACTCACAAAACTAGGTTAACATCTGGATGGAGAAGGATCCTCAGATCATCCAATTCTACCTATCAAAATGCAGATGAGAAAAATGAGGTTCTAAACAGTGAAGTCTGTGCAGCCATCCATGCAACTCTCAGTCCCAGGAATAAAGGAGGGGCAGGACGAACAGGGCCCCCATCGTGGAGAGCTCACTGTTGTGCAAGGTCACAGAAGTTAGTGTCATAACATGAATGTAGGAGAACTCGGACCATATAATCTAGATCCAGAGCTTTGCCTTCTATGCCTCGGCTTAACATTTACTGAGAATTTTCTCTGTGGGATCTAAACTGGGCCCTGGGGACACAGATGAACAAATATCCAGTTGGGGATATAAGATAAAAACACAAGAAAAGATAACCCAAGATCTCAAATGCTGAATTTGAATAAGATAGAAGTAACTGCTAAAGGATTTTAGAAGAAGGGAGATCACTTCGGTAAGTATAACCCTGGAAAGCTTTTGAAAGGAGGTGGCATTTGAGCAAGACTCCTTACTTGCTAGGTGATCTTGAGTAAGTTAATTTACTTCTCTGAGGCTATTTCCTCATCTATGAATTGAAGTAAATAATTCCTACTCACATTGCCAGAACATTGTGAAGGTGATCAATTTTGTGTGTTAAACACTTGAGCAGAGTGAATGGCACTTCACAGTTGGTGCTTATAAAAGGATAGCCATTTAAAGGATGGTAAGAATCTAGACTACAAAAGGGGGGTAAAGAATAGAAGCCAAATGGGGAAGGCTGGGAAATATTTAGACTGAAATAGTTATAAAAGATAGTTCAGTTACAGGCAGGAGGGAGAGGTGAGAAGGGAAGGTGGTTGAAACTAGAGGATAAGTGGCCTTGAATGCCAAGTTGAGAAGAGCTGAGGCTCCGTGTACAGATGTGGAATAAAGTAGGAGTCAGACAACCTGGATTCCAAGTCCAGTTCTGTCACTTTGTAGGTGTGAGATGTCAGGCAAGCTGCTACCTCACTGAGTATCATTTTTCTCTGTAGAAACGGAGACACAAAATCTACCTCAAGTGAGGATCAAATCAGCTCAGTAAAATGTTCCTTGAAAACAACAGAGCCCTGTGCAGACAAAGGCACAGTGGATGACAGAGCTCAGCAATGATTGCCTGCTGGCTTCTGCTGGCTTGGGGCTTGGAGCAGGCTTTCTTCTGGAGGTAGAGACCTGCTTAGCCACCTGAGACTGGTGACACTCCCCATCTGATGACAGGAGGCCTCATCCCCCCACCAGCTATATCCAAGGCTCTAAGCTCTTCATCTAATTAGAATGCCCTTCTCCTTCCTTGTGTGCTTGACAAACTCTGCTTAGCCTCCACTCATCTTCCTCCTCCTCAAAGATGCCTTGCACATCCTACAAACCTTCTTTGCAGTCTATTATCTTAGTATTTGCAATTATCTCCTTAAAGATCTTATCCACTGGCATACAAGTAACCTCAGGGCAGGGCCCATATCATAGAACTATCCACACAATAGAGACTCATCAAACAAAAATGTTTAATGAAAAAATAATAAAAAGAGGCTACACCAATAAGCATATGAAAGGAGCTCAACATCATCAGTCATTAGGGAAATGCAAACCCAAACTACAATGAGATACCACTTTATACTCATTAGGATGTCTCTAATCAAAAATAAAAGGAAAATAACAAGTGTTATAAAGAATGTAAAGATACTGGAACTCTCATATATTCCTGTTGGGGAATGCAGAACGGGCAGCCACAGTGGAGAGCAGTATGGCAGTTCCTCAGAAAGCTAATTACCGTAAACCAGCAATTCCACTTCCAGGTGTATATGCCAGATAAATGAAAACGTATACCCAAACAAAAACTCACATATGAATGTTCATAGCAGCATTATTCATTAACAGCCAAAAGGTGGAAAAAACCCCAACTGTCCATCAACTTATGAATGGATAACAAAATATTGTATACCCATATAACAGAGTATTACTCAACCGTAAAAAGAAATGATGTACTGACTCATGCTACAACATGGATGAATCTTGAAGATATTACACAAAGTGAAAGAAGCCAGACACAAAGGCCACATATTGATTTCATTTACATGAAATGTCCAGAACGGGTAAACCCATAGACACAAAAAGTAGTTCAGTTTTTACCAAGAGCAGGGGGAAAAGGGCAATAAAGAGTGACTGCTCAATGGGTAACACAGATTTCTTTTCTTTTTGGGTTATAAAAATGTTCTGCAATTAAGCAGTGGTGATGGTTACAGAACATTGTGAATATACTAAAAAACACTCACTTGCACACACTTTAAAATGGTGAAAATGGTGAAATTCACATCAAATGAAATACACTTCAACAAAAAATTAGGTGACCACGTGCGGAATGTTTACTGCATGTCAGATACCTCTATAAAGAACTTCATAAATTATCACACCTCACAACAGCCCTGCAAGTAGGTATTATAAGCCACACTTTTTTTTTCCCAAAAAAGAAGAAATGAGGCTCGAAGAAATAAATCTCTCTTCCTAAAGTCACACCATTGGGAAGGTACAGGGTCAAGATATGCTACAGATCTACGTGCCTCCTAAGCCTATACTTTATCCCCTTTAAACACATTCCAGGAATACGGTAGAGCCAGAATAAATACTGAATGAATGAATGAGTGAATGATAGCTACAGTTGAGGACATCCAAATTTCCCAGCTTAAGCTCAAAGCAGAAGACCACTTTACTCCTGCTTTCTTGCCACACCGCTTCCTCTGTCCTCAGTGAGTCTCCAGAAAGCATTAACCATCACCAGGCACAACAGAAATAGGTTGTGGCTAACCCTCAGGGCTTGAATGGGTTATTTGAAAAGGTAGGCTGAACAGTCCAGGAAGCTCTGAAGTGTCAGGAATGAGTTCAGGAAAGGGACAGAAGCAGACAGCACCTTGACTCACATGCCTCCTGACCTGGATCCTGGCTGCCTCCATGCTTGGCCAGGGGGATTTCGAGGCTCCTCTGAGAGTTAACCACCTCCTGGCTCCATCCTAATACTTATCTGTCTCTTCCTGGACCCATGCTCCCAGGGTGAGGGTTCAGGAAGATCCAAGGCCTCTGCTCATTCTTTTCTGCAGGCAGTGAACATTTACTAAGCTCCTGTTTTGGTTTCAGCACTATGCTAAGTAGTCCTTGTGTTTTTGGTCCTTACAACCCGGATATGACAAGAACTCAATCAAAACGCAAAGTCAGACTTCCTGAGAGACACTGGCTTATATAGGGCAAATATCTGATCTCTACACCTTACTAACCCTAATCCTGAGTTGAAGGTATAGATACCTCATATCCATAGAAGATTACAGAACATTCAGCGTCATCACAACAAATGGAAGAAACAGTTGGGAGAGGGATGCCTAATATCTAGCAAAACAGTGCAGTGGTCTTGATTTGGAATTCTGGCTTTGCTACATACTAACTGTGCGAACTTGAGCAAGCTGGTTAACCTGTCCGAGACTCAGTTTCATAAGTAAAGTGGGGATAACAAACCGTTTTCCAAAGAGATAGTGCATATAAAAGCACCAAGCACAGTGCCTTTCTTGTCATATTGTTCAATAAATAGCAGCTATTACACTACCCTTGTGTATTACCTGTTTGGCTTTTGTCCCATGGCGAAGAGAACCACGGCAGGTATCAGACACAGACTGAGACACGATGAAAGAGATGTTTAGGAAGATTAATGTGACAGTGGCAAGCAAGATGAATGAGACATGAGGAGGAGACAGAACACAGGGTGACAAGCAGCTATAACTCTTGACTGGTCACATGAATGTAGGTGAATGGTGGTGTGGATCATGTAAGACAGCGAATACTTCATGTGGCATTTTAATGTGACTTTGGGATATGCTTCTGGCTTTGAATTCCAAGAAACCACAGAAAAAACTAGCAGTTGACAAGGAAGGATGAAGAAAGCTCTCTACTCAGCCAGTTTGTGCAACTGCTCTAACCTTGAGGCCAATCAGTTTTAGTGTAAACAAAAATAAATGTGCAGCCTCTGAAGAGAAAATCATCACCAATCTTGACTTCTGGACTCTTTTATGTCCAGGGCAAGAAAACCACCAAAGATTTTGGCATTATCCTTTTCCTCCTCCTTTCTAGCTACTCCAATGTCAGCTAATTGCATTCATCCACTCAACAAATACTGAGTGGGCACCTACTATGTACCAGGCCCTTGGCAACAATCCTTATAAACTCACTATATTTAATCCCTACAAAAATTCCACTGAAGCAGAAACTGAGGTTCAAAGAAGCAAGGTGGCTTTTCTAAGACATAAAGAGCAGAGCCAGCATTTCAAATCAAGTCTGTTTAATACCCAGACCCTGTTCCTATCACCTAATTATCCTTCAGGAACAAGAGAAAAATGATGAAGTTGCTATAACTTCCTCAAGTGGACTAAAAGGCACAACATATAAAATGATGAGTGTGTCAATATAACTTCCTAAAGTGCCTGCCTTTCTCCCAAGATCCTGCCTACACCCTAAGAGAATACTGTGATGAATTCCCAAATTGAAGTAAACACTATATAAATACGACCTGATGCCAAACTCCTGAACTACAAGGCTTATCAAAAAATATGGCAAAAACTATTCTATAATATAGCAGAACTTGGTATTATTAATCTGAGGAGGGAGGAGAAACATTCCATTAAACTTACTACTGGGAATAAAGGATGCATGGTGATGATAAGCAAATGGTGTTTTAAAAAACACAAGCAGGTGACAGGAAACCCAACTGCAAGTCTGTCTTCAAAAGTGAATTTGCCCCTGAGGAATTTATAGTATTATTAAAATGGGAGAAACTAAACTCTGTCTTAACTTCCATTTGACATACAATCAGGCTGGAAAATTAAAATAAACCAGCGTCAGAGAGCCTAATTTGGTAAGAGTTTGTTAGCCAGGATGAAATTCTGAAAAGCTACACATAAAACGCTTTATAAAGGTCTTATAAATATCTATAGATAAGTCTCAAGTTTTTCATCTATACAAAAATCCTGTGAAGTTTTATGTTTGCATTAAAAACAGATATGCCACAGAAAATATAAGCACATTGCATTCTCTGGCCGATGATGTTTGTTTTTATAAAATCCAAGGCAGACAAAATTCTCAAGTTTCAAGGATTGTGCCCAGCCAAGACTACAAAAAAAAAAAAAAAAAAAAAAAAAATTACCCTGCTTTGATGTAGCAGAACGACATAAGTAAACCCCAAAAAAAGGCATGGCTCACTCATTCACTTGTTGG
>CAUYLG010009354.1:0-89438 GCA_963573385.1 Cacajao melanocephalus
TTGTGAATGAGAGTTTGCTCATGATTTAGCTCTCGGTTTGTCTGTTTGGTGTATAGGAATGCTTGTGATTTCTGCACATGGATTTTGTATCCTGAGACTTTGCCGAAGTTGCTTATCAGCTTAAGGAGATTTTGGGTTGAGACGATGGGGTCTTCTAAATATATAATCATGTTGTCTGCAAATAGAGACAATTTGGCTTCCTCCTTTCCTAACTGAATACCCTTTATTTCTTTTGCTTGCCTGATTGCTCTGGCTAGAACTTCCAATACTATATTGAACAGGAGTGGTGAAAGAGGGCATCCTTGTCTAGTGCCAGATTTCAAAGGGAACACTTCCAGTTTTTGCCTGTTCATTATGATATTGGCTGTCGGTTTGTCATACATAGCTTTTATTATTTTGAGATATGTTCCATCAATACCTAGTTTATTGAGGGTTTTTAGCATAAAGGGATGTTGAATTTTGTCAAAGGCCTTCTCTGCATCTATTGAGATAATTGTGCGATTTTTGTCTTTGGTTCTGTTTATGTGGTGGATTATGTCTATAGACTTGTGTATGGTGAACCTGCCTTGCATCCCCAGGATGAAGCCTACTTGATCATGATGGATAAGCTTTTTGATGTCCTGTTGCATTCAGTTTGCCAGTATTTTATTGAAGATTTTTGCATTGATGTTCATCATGGATATTGGCCTAAAGTTTTCTTTTTTAGTGTGTCTCTGCCAGGTTTTGGTATCATGATGGTGGTCTCATAAAATGAGTTAGGGAGGATTCCCCCTTTTTGTATTGTTTGGAATAGTTTCAGAAGGAGTGGTACCAGCTCCTCTTTGTACATCTGCTAGAATTCAGCTGTGAACCTGTCTGGATCCGGACTTTTTTTGGTTGGTAGGCTCTTAATTGCTGCAACTTCAGCCCTTGTTCTTGGTCTATTCAGGGTTTCAACTTCCTCCTGGTATAGTCTTGGGAGGGTGCAAGTGTCCAGGAATTTATCCATTTCTTCCAGATTTACTGATTTATGTGCATTGAGTTGTTTTTAGTAATCTCTGATGGTAGTTTGTATTTCTGTGGAATTGGTGGTGATGTTCCCCTTATCATTTTTTATTGCATCTATTCGATGCTTCTCTCTTTTCATTTTTATTAGTCTGGCTAGCAGTCTATTTTGTGATCTTTTCAAAACACCAACTCATGGATTTATTGATTTTTTGAATTGTATTTTGTGTCTCTGTCTCCTTCAGTTCTGCTCTGATCTTAGTTATTTCTTGTCTTCTGCTAGCTTTTGAGTTTTTTGATCTTGCTTCTCTAGCTCTTTCAATTTTGACGATAGGGTGTTGATTTTAGATCTTTCCTCATTTCTTACATGGGTAACTTTTGCTGTAAACTTCCCTCTAGGCACTGCTTTAAATGTGTCCCAGAGATTCTGGTATGTTGTGTCTTCATTCTCATTGGTTTTGAAGAACATCTTTATTCTGCCTTCATTTCATTGTTTATCCAGTCGTCATTCAGAGTAAGTTGTTTAGTTTCTGTGTAGTTTTGAGTGAGTTTCTTAATCCTGAGTTCTAGTTTGATTGTGCTGTGGTCTGAGAGACTATTATGATTTCCATTCTTTTGCATTTGCTGAGGAGTGATTTACTTCCAATTATGTGGTCTATTTTAGAGTAAGTGTGATGTGGTACTCAGAAGAATGTATATTCTGTGTATTTGGAGTGGAGAGTTCTGTAGATGTCTATTAGGTCTGCTTGGTCCAGATCTGCATTCAAGTCCTGGATATCCTTCTTGATTTTCTGTCTTGTTGATATGTCTAACATTGAAAGTGGAGTGTTAAAGTCTCCCACTATTATTGTGTGGGAGTCTAAGTCTCTTTGTAGGTTGTTAAGAACCTACTTTATGTATCTTGGTGCTCCTGTATTGGGTGCAGATATATTTAGGATAGTTAGCTCTTCTTGTTGCATTGATCCTTTTACCATTATGTAATGCCATTCTTTGCCTCTTTTGATCTTTGTTGGTTTAAAGTCCATTTTATCAGACATTAGCATTGCAATCCCTGCTTTTTTTTTTCTTTTTTGCTCTCCATTTGCTTGGTAAATCTTCTTCCATTCCTTTGAGTCTATGTGTGTCTTTGCAAGTGAGATGGAATGAGATGGGTCTCCTGGATACAGCATACTGTTAGGTCATAACTTTTTATCCAGGCCAGTCTGTGTCTTTTCATTGGGACATTTAGGCCATTTACATTTAACGTTAATATTGTTACGTGTGAATTTGATCCTTCCATTTTGTTACTGGCTGGTTGTTTTACCCATAAGTTGATGGTGTTTCTTCATTGAATCGTAGATTTTTACCATTTGGTATGATTTTGCAGTGTCTGGTACTAGTTGTTCCTTTCCATGTTTAGTGCTTCCTTCAGGAGCTCTTGTAAGGCTGGTCTTGTGGTAACGAAATCTCTCAGCAATTGCTTGTCCGTAAAGGATTTTATTTCTTTTTCACTTATGAAGCTTAGTTTGGCTGGATGTGAAATTCTGGGTTGAAATTTCTTTTCTTTAAGGATATTGAATATTGCTCCCCGCCCCCCGCTTCTGGTTTGTAGGATTTCTGCCGAAAGACCTGCTGTGAGTATAATGGGTTTCCCTTTATTGGTGACCTGACCTTTCTTTCTGGCTGCCCTTAGCAATTTTTCCTTCATTTCAACCCTGGTGAATCTGATGATTATATGTCTTGGAGTTGCTCTTCTTGAGGAATATCTTTGTGGTGTTCTCTGTATTTCTTGGATTTGAATGTTGGCTGGACTTGCTAGGTTGGGGAAATTCTCCTACATAATATCCTGGAGAGTATTTTGCAGCTTGGATTCATTCTCCTCATCACATTCAGGTACACTGGTCAAGCATAGATTAGGTCTTTTCACATAATCTCATATTTCTTGAAGGCTTTGTTCATTTGTTTTCACTCTTTTTTCTCTAATCTTGCCTTCTAGTTTAATTTCATTGAGTTGATCTTCAATTTCTGATATCCTTTCTTCTGCTTGATTGATTTGGCTATTGAAACTTGTGTATGCTTTGTGAGGTTCTCGTGCTATGTTTTTCAGTTCCATCAAGTTGTTTATGTTCTTCTCTAAGCTGGTAATTCTATTTACCATCTTGTCTAACCTTTTTTGAAGGTTTTTAGTTTCTTTGCATTGGGTTAGAACATGTTCCTTTAGCTCAGAGAAGTTAGTTATTACCCACGTTCTGAACCCTGCTTCTGTCAACTTCTCAAACTCATTTCCCATCCTGTTTTGTTCCCTTATTGGTGAGGAGTTGTGATCCCTTGGAGAAGGAGAGGTGTTCTGGTCTTTGATGATCTCATCCTTTTTGTGCTGGTTTTTTTCCCATCTTCATGGATTTATCTACATTTGATCTTTGAGGTTGGTGACTTCGGATGGGGTCTCTGAGTGGACATACTTTCTGTTGATGTTGAGGCTATTTCTTTTTGTTTTTTATTTTTCCTTATAACAGTCAGGCCCTTCTGCTGTAGGACTCCTGGAGGTCCACTCCAGGCCTTGGTTGCCTGTGAATCACCCGTGGGGGTTGCAGAGCAGCGAGGATTGTTGCCTGATCTTTCCTCTGGTAGCTTTGTCCCAGAAGGGTACCCGTCTGGTGTAGCCTGAACTCTCTTGTATGAGGCGTCTTTTTCATTCTCCAGGGGTCAGGGAGCTGCTTGAGGATGTAGTCTGTCCCTTGTTTGCCTGCTGAGGCACTGCTGGGCTGCCTCGGTCCCAGCCCAGCTGCTATATAGACTTCCTCTGGCCTTTGTTTACACTGGCGTGATTAACCCCACCTTTGCAGTGGCAGACGCCCTTCCTCCCACTGAGCTCAAATGTCCCAGGTTGAGTTCGCACTGATGTGCTGGCTGCGAATCTTTGAAGTGAGAGGGTTTCAGTTTGCTGGGCTTTGTGGGGATGGGACCTGCCAAGCTGTATCACCTGTCTCCCTGCTTTCAGCTCTGCCTCTTTCTGTCAGCGGGTAGCTCCATCCAGCAGGCACTCTCAGTGCTAGCCAGATCGCCCATCCAGATTTATGCCAATGATCTGTGGTGCTAGTTGGAGCTGCTGCTCAAGTCTGTGCTGATAACTCACGGCACTTTCGGTGGGGATCTCCTGGTTTGTGGGTTGCAGAGGGCCTGGGAGAAGCACAGTATACGAACCAGAGTGCTGGAGGGGAGGGAGAAGTCTACGATCCTCCAGTCAGTTGCACTTCCTGGGTGGGGCAGTGCCCTGACTGCCTTGGTTCACCCTCTTTGTGCTACACCCACTGTTCAACCAGTGCCATTGAAATGAAGCTGGTACCTCGATTGGAGATGTGGAGATCTCTTGCCTTCTGGGTCTCTCTTGCTGGGAGCTGCACTCTGGAGCTGTTTCTATTTGACTATCTTGGTGGAAGTCCCAGATTGGTGGCATTTTGTCCTTGCCCTAGAGACCTGTGGAACTTTGAACTTGAGATAGATGATTTAGGGTATCTGGTGGAAGAAATTTCTAAGCAGCAAAGTGTTCAAGAGAAAGCAAGTATAAAAATTTGAAAAATTTGCAGCCTGACAATGCAGTAGAAAAGAGAAACCCATTTTCTGGGGAGAAATTCAAGCCAGCTGCAGAAATCTGCATAAGTAACCAGAAGCCAAATGTTAATTGCCAAAACAATGGGGAAAATGTCTCCAGGGTATGTCAGAGACATTTGAAGTAGCCCTTCCCACAAAGACCTGGAGGCCTAGAAGGAAAAAATAGTTTGTAGGCAAGCCTAAGGATCCCCTACCGTGTGCAGCCTAGGAACTTGGTGCCCTGTGTCCCAGCCACTCCAGCCATAGCTAAAAGGGTCCAAGGTACAGCTCAGACTGTGGCTTCAGCGGGTGCAAGTCCCAAGCCTTGGCAGCTTCCATGTGGTATTGAGCCTGTGAGTGCACAGAAGTTCAGAACTGAGGTTTCGGAACCTCTGCCTAGATTTCAGAAGATGTATGGAAACACCTGGATGTCCAGGCCGAAGTTTGATGCAAGGGTGGGGCCCTCATGGAGAACCTCTGCTAGGGCAGTGTGAAAGGAAAATGTGGGTCTGGAGCCCCCACATAGAGTCCCCACTGGAACATTGGTTATTGAAGCTGTGAGAATAGAACCACCATCTTCCAGACCCCAGAATGGTAGATCCACTGACAGCTTGCACTCTTTACTTGGAAAAGCCACAGACACTCAGTGTCAGCCTGTGAAAGTAGCCAGGAGGGAGGCTGTACCCTGCAAAGCCACAGGCGCAAAGCTGCACAAGGCCATGGGAGCCCACCTCTTGCATCAGTGTGACCCAGATGTGAGACATGGAGTAAAAGAAGATCCTTTTGGAGCGTTAAGATTTGCCTTTCCAGATGAAGTTTGGACTTGCATGGGCCTGTAGCCACTTAATTTTGGCCAATTTCTCCCATTTAGAATGAGTGTATTTACCCGATGCCTGTATCCCCATTGTATCTAGGAGCAACTAACTTGCTTTTGATTTCACAGGCTTATAGGCAGAAGGGACTTGCCTTGTCTCAGATGAGATATTAGACTGTGGACTTTTGAGTTAATGTTGAAATATGGTCAGACGTAGGGGAACGGTTGGGAAGGCATGATTGATTTTGAAATGGTACAACATGAGATTTGGGAGGAGCAAGGAGCCAGGGTGGAATGACATGGTTTGGCTGTGTCCCCACCCAAATCTCATCTTGAATTTTACTGCTATAGTCTCCCACGTCATGGGAGGGACACAATGGAAGGTAATGGAATCATGGGGCTGGTTTTTCCAATGCTGTTCTCATGATAGTGAGTAAGTCTCATGATATCTGGTGGTTTGATACATGGCAGTTCCCCTGAACATTCATTCTATCTTGCCTGCCACCATGTAAGATGTGCCCTTGCTCCTCCTTCACCTTCTGCCATGATTGTGAGACTTCCCAAGCCATGTAGAACTGTGAGTTCATTAATCTTCTTTTAAATAAATTACTCAGTCTCCAGTATGTCTTTATTAATAGTGTGATAACAGAGTAATAAAAAGGGAGACCCCAGTTTTATCCCTGCTTTACTGATGATGAAACATGGGTGCAGTCACGTCTCTAGCTTCATGCAGGAAGCTCACAGCAGAGCTAGGATTTGAGCCCAAGAATCCTGTCACCTGAGTGTTTAATCCCTCTCTCTCTTTTTTTTAATGAGACTTCCAAATGATCTTTGTATTTAGAACCAATTCTTAATTATTCTGTTGAAGCTGATGGGAGTCAGCGCTGATGGTGCCAATCATTATCTACGAGTTTTGGGCAAGTCATTCTGCCTCTCTGGACCTCCCTTTTATCACAGGTTAAATGGGGTACAGTCCCCATTTTAGGCAGCCTTATTTTTAAGATTGCTGACAAGTTGAGAAGGCATGAAGTATGTGGATATGTTGTATAAATTGTGAGTACTGTGCATATGGGAGGAATTCTTTTCCCTTAACTTCTCATATGCATAATTTCCCCAGCAACTACATCTGTGTTCATCTTTGCTTAATGAATTGCCCTGCACAACAGGCAGGAATAGCTCCATGGCACATGAGGTGCAATTGAAAACATGGCATCTCTAAAATGCATTTATTTCTAGCCCTTTTTCCATATGATTGAAGGAAATTCTCATTTTTCTGTATCCTCCTTTCCCTCTCCCATGTCCCCTAGAACCAGGGGCTCTAGGAATCCCCAGGGCAGGGCCTCCATCCATGGCAGACAGAAACCTCTGAGACTCCCTGCCCAGGCTCAGAGACCCACTGTGAGTCATCTCCTCTGCCCAAGCTTAGCCAGCAGGCATCTTTCAGAGGCTCCTAGGGACCCATGTTCAAAATCAGAGCCTCTACAAACACCTGTGGTTAGGGCCCTGTCCTGGCACACCCCAATTGCAAAGTTTGGGCCACTTTTTTCTTTCCTAACTACAGACTCCAGTGCCTTCCCTTCCAGGATAGTTGCAACCCTGATGTGCTTCTTCCTTGAAAACAGCTCACGCCAGCCTTATACACTGTCCTGCTTCACAGAATGGCAGCCCTGGTTTCAGAGGAGCCTGGGTCTTTGGAAAGAAAAGGTCATTGTCTCCCTGGCAAGAAGGTCAAAGGAGCTGCCTCCTCTTCCTCCTCCTCCTCCTTTTTCTTCTCCTCTTCCTCTTCCTTCTCTTCCTTCCCTCCCTCCTCTTCATTTTTCCCTCTCCCGGTCCTCTTCCTCCTCCTCATCGTCCTCTTGTCTCCCTCCTCCTTCTCCTCCTCTTCCTCCTCCTCTTCCTTATTTTTTTCTCCTCTATCTCTAACTCTGCCTTCTTTTTTCTTGTTTTGTCTGAAGCTGTGACTACAGAACACCATTTTTTGGGGGGTCAGTATCTCACCCTATCAAGTCTGTTTGGTAAGTAACCAGACGTGGGGTGAGCTGCAGTGGCTGCAGGCGCTGGAGGTGCCAGTCCTCCCTCACACACAGCTCTCACCCACAGCGTTTTGGGTGGAACCTGAAAGTGAAGACGGAGCCCATTTGCGGAGCTTTCCGAGGAAGCCCGTTGCTATGGAAACTTCAGCTTGGCATCGTATGCAGATACCTGTCTCCCTTGAAAGTTGCCTGACATCGATGCTGAGCAGAAAATACAGAACACGGTAAAATGGGTTTTTAACTTTTATGTAGGGATTGTAAGAGCTCTGCCTGCTAATTAATTATGCACAAGCACTTTGAGAGGCAACCTGGGAGAAATGTCTGCAGGTAATGGTCTTTTGACAAATTCTCTTCAACTCTTAATTTTTTAAAGGGAACTTTTTTTTCCCCAGTAAATAGAATAAGAAGAGGAGAGTCAGTTCATTTAGAGCAGGCTGCTGTGGACACCCATTAGCGGTGCCCTCACTGCACAAGGTTGCCTGCTCATTAGTGTGACATGAACGCAGCTGCCGAGGGCCTGGCATGGAGGCCATCAGTCGTGACGCACATGCTCGGCCACAGTCCCACGAGGGCTGTCTCCAATAAATGACACACGTGGGAGGAGCTCCCCTGAAATTACCATAGGCTGCCTTCCTGCTGGGTGTCTGCCTTCTAAGGCCACTCGGGTGATCCTGGCAGTGGATCTGGATTTCAGACGCCAGGAGGACAGTTCGCAGAGCTCAGAGAGAGTGGGGCATGGAATGTGGGTTTCCTGGGGCTCAGCCAGGTCCTGAGCTCTGCAAGGCTTCTGAGAAAGCAGAGAAGAATACCCAAGCCGGTGGAGCTCTGGGTGCTGAGTTACCGAAGTTTATCATCACTGGTAAAAGAAGAGACTAGCAGAGAGGGAAATACACACATTAAGGCAGAGGCTAGAAAATCCGTCAGGGATGATGGCACACACAGGGGAAGCATTTAGCAGGCCCCCCACCCCCCATGCACATGACCTCATGGACTGAGTCGCATTGTTTGTGCCTTTAGGACCCTGGATGGGCCCTGGTGAGGAAGCAGCCTCAGGAACCTTCCAGAAGCAAACCCAGACACACTGGCCACTCAAGTCCATGCTATAATGTCTGGATCCTTCTTGGTAGGTGGGCAGACCACAGAGGGCAGAGGGAGCTGAGATGGTGCAACCCTGGGGCCCAAGAAGCAGACGTGACATAGGAGTCAGATGGCAGATCAGGGGTGGAGGTAGAGGCAGATCTCCTGCAGTGGCTGTCAGGGCGTTGGCCCAGCGATGCGGCGGGCCTGATGGTGGAGGAGCTGCAGGGCAGGGTCTGCCTGGACCCCGGAAAGCAGATCCCACAGCAAAGTCATGTGGCCATATTCTATCCACAGCATGACTCTCTGGAGTGGGTCCCACATGCCCTTTACAGATGAGGAAACTGAGGCCAGTCAGGTGTGAGAGACTCAGCCTGGGGCCAAGTCCACCATTTGCTGAGGCCTCATGCGGGGTGTCTAACTTGCATCCACCCAAGGCTCCTCTATTGCGAGCGTATCACAGGAGAGGGAGTTACGCTACAGCTGAATTGTTCTCTCTCCAAAATCCTATGTTGAAGTTCTACCCACCAGTAAGTTAGAATGTGACCTTACTCGGAAATATGATCCTTGCAGGTGGAATGAGTTAAGTCAAGATGAAGACATACTGCAGCAGGGTGGGGGCCCCTAATCAGTCTGACTGGAGTCCTTATAAAAAGGGGAAGTGCAGGCTGAGAGGCACAGGTGCAGGGAGAAGGCCAGATAGAGACAAAGGCAAAGATCGGGGTGATGCTTCTGTAAGCCTAGAAGTGCCAACAATTGCTGGCAACTCCCAGCAGGTAGGAGAGGTATGGGACAGATCTTCCCTCGAAGCCTCGGAAGAAACCAACCTTTCATCTTGGACTTCTTACCCCCAGAGCTGGGAGACAGTAAGTTTCTGTTTGTTCTAAGTACCCAGCCTGCAGCAAAGGTCCCTCAGCCCTGCAGCTGCAGACAGAGGCTCAGGTCAGACCACCCTCAAGGTACATTCCACATGGGGCTGGTGACGGCCATCGGTGCCTTCACCGACAGTCTTGATGCCTAACCTGGGCATCGGCCAGGCTGGCAGAAACGTGGGTGGGAGCGGCAGGGATCGTGGAACCATTGTGGCCTGGGGTGAGGAAGGTGTTGAGCAGCCACACTTGGGGACGTTCAGTTCTGGGCTGTAGGATTCAATAGGACGCCATATTGACGAACAGTCGCTGGCAGCGGCTCTGCTCGTAGGTGCAGATGAGCTCTTTCAATCCTAATGGCCACGTGGTCAGGAAAACAGGCAAGTGTTCCTACAGGCCACGTCCTCCCAGCTGCCAAGTGGCGGAGGTGAGCTGCAGGGAGCGGCCCCAGTTCCTGACGGTGAGTGCTTTCCACCTTCCACGCCCCGAGGAATAGCCCAAAAGTCAGTAATTTTCCCTAGGGGAATTTCAACTGATGAATTGTTTAGTAGGTAAAATTCACTTCCTCCATAACTGGAAATGCAAACAGAAGTGATTATAGACTGACTTGTAGAAATCGGGCAAATTTAAGGCATGCACTATTGCACTATTCTGTTATAATAGAGGGGAACTGTGACACACCCCTCGCGGGCACTGCCAGCTCCTCTGGGGGCCAGGGCAGAAGTCGGGCAGAACCCAGGCTGCCTCAAGGGTGGGGGTCAGCTCCTCCTTGAGATGCCACACCGTGGCCCGAAGCTCCTAGATTTCACAGTCAAAGGAGATGCTTCAAAAATGCAGACCCAAGGCTGCAGGTGCCACAGACACACAGAGGAACAGTCTTCAGCCAGGCCAAGATCAGGGCTTGTTTCTTGTACCTCCTTCTGCCCCAACACACATACATGTCATACTCAAATGCACACATACACACACCACACATACCACACACACAACCTCCCATATATACACATGCACACATACACCACACAATCCCCCTGTACACACACATGCACACACACTACACACTGTATAAAACACACACACCACATGCAGCCTCCCATATACACACACACCACACACACAACCTCCCATATACACGCATGCACACACACACCACACAATCCCCTGTACACACACATGCACACACTACTCACCGTACACACACACACACACTACACACACAACCTCCCATATACACACCACACAATCCCCTGTACCACACACACAACCTCCCATATACACACATGCACACACACACCACACAATCCCCTGTACACACACATGCACACACACATCACACAATCCCCTGTACACACACATGCACACATACTGCATACTGTATACACACACACATACACCACACACACAACCTCCCATATACATACATGCACACAAACACCACACAATCCCCTGTTCACACCCATGCACACACACTACACACCATACACACACACACACATACGCACTGCACAACCTGCATACGCACACACGCATCCCACACACACACTCCTGTTTTGTAACCTCCTCCCTCGCTCAGTGCTTTTGGGGGTAGAGGTGTCTCATGCAATGGCAACAATGCAAAGATGTTGATACACAGTCCCCCATTCACTGGGCACTCCCTACACACCAAGGGCTTTGCTCACACCGGCTCATTCCAGTCCCTTCCACAGCCAGAGAAATCTGGGCTTTGGTGACACGGCTTGTCCACGCTGTGCACCTCCATCTCTGCAAAGCAGAACCTGTGGTCAGGTCAGAGGACTCGGAGGGAGCTCCCCCAGCACCTCGCTTGCTGTGTCCCCAAGCCCATCACTCCCTACCTCCTCTTTCAGTTTCCCAGAGAACACCTGATGGAGAAACAGATTCCTTCCCTGGCCTGCTGGGTTCTCCTCTCAGGAATGGAGAATCCAGTTTGTGAAGGCAGAAGACAGAAGTCGAGGTATAGGCTCAGAGGCTGTCTAGGTGACCTTCTCTCCTTTAGAGGATAAGGGTCCCTTTACCCTCACTCCATCCCTGACACTTCAGAGGGGCTGCCGAACTTGTATGTGTCATCAGCTTCAGTGGGTCCTGACAATACCATGATTTCTGCATCATTTACAAGTTTGAAGCAAAGGCCAATGTTTAAGCCCAAAGAATGAATCTTTCAGAGTAGAATTTTTCAGTGGGGTGCACTATGTGCTATTGAATGCCTGACCAGCTGCTGCTCGTACCTTCCCTCTTAGAACTGAGAATTCACACCTGTGCCCCCACCCCCAGCCTCCTGCAGCCTCTACAGACCACTGGGCTCAGGCCTGCATTTCCAGCCCACACATGACAGTGCTGAGCTGGACACTCTTATGGGCCCTTCTGGCGGCACTAGGTTGTGGGACGGAGACCCTCTCTTTGAAGAGTGCTCTACCTGAACCTACAAAACCAGCAAGGGACCTCCCTGCACAGAGGCTCACTAGGACCACCCCTGAGACGACACCCTCTGGCCAAAGGCTCCTTGTGGAGCCTGACCCTTTCTAAGCCCAAGGACGCCGGCTGGAGCTAACCCTGTAGAGATGCTTGTCCCACGTTCAGATAACAGTGTCAGCTAAAGCTGGCAAAGTGATTAAGAATTGTAAATTAAAGTGAAAATGATTTTTGAAAGCTCCAGATTACCAAAGCCCAGGTCCTCTGCTGTCTTTCCGGCTTCCCAGTTTTATCTCTAGCATATTTTATGCAAATTTCTCTGTCTTTCTCTTTCTCTCTCTCCTTCTCTCTTCCTTCCCCCTGCCCCACCACACTGACTTTCTCTCTAATAGAAGAATCTGGCTGGGTTTCCTCAGATTTTTTAAAGTAGAAATTTAAATACAATATCGAAAGCTTTTAGCCTTACTTATGGCAACAAAAAGTCCAATTATCAATTAGAACTGATAATGTTTTATAGACTATTCTCTTTATTAGTGCCATATTGCAGCTAATTCTAGAGAACAATTTCTTGGAAATGTCCCTGGGTTATGGTTTTGCTGACTCCATTTTGCAGAAGATTTAAGATACCAGCGAGTGCCCGCCTGAGCCTGCCAAGGGCCCCCCGATGCCATCCTTCAGCCTCCCCGGGCTCCCTCCATGCTTGGAAAGGCCACTGCACTTACACGCCCTGCAGTGCTGGTCTTCAGCTAGGAAGGTCACCAATCCCTTGACATGTGGGCTTGGCTTGGGTCTTTAATCACTGCTAAACTCACCCCAAAAGGACCTCGAAAAGGCAGTGAGACCCAGGGGAGGCTTCCTTGCTTTCCTGACAGCGTCTCCGCCAGGAGACAGGAAGGGCCACCTGCTCTGTGGGGTCGTCTCCAGAGCTCGCCAGCCCAGCCCCAGCAGCTCTCCAGAAGGCCCCCATTCACAGATTAAATCTCATGCAACTTGGCAGCTCTTCTGTCTTCCAACACCTCACAGCCACGGCCCACCTTCCCACCAGCAATGTAAGCCGGCTCCAGAGCCAGGGCTGCTGTGGTGCACAGGGGTGGTTTTTCTAAGCTGAAGCTGTGGGTAGAACACTCAGTCTCCACCTTCAAACGCAGCCCTGCTGGGTGCGTGGACGAAGCCAGAGTCGAAGGAGTCAGAGTCACAGACAACGCCTTCCAAGAAGACACCGCCCATGACCCTATGTCGCTGGAGCCTTGGCCACATGCAGTCAGTATTATCCTGGGGTTTCAGTGGCTCATCATTTACTTTGAGCCTGGGAACCACAAATAGGTCCAGCCAAGATGCAGCCCGGCCGTTCCAGATATGGCTTCGGGATGCCTCCACTGTGCCTGGACACCGAGGGGTCCCTCCGGACACCCGTCTCATTTACGATGGAGAGTTCTGGCTGTCAGTCCCTTCATAGCAACTTCTCCTTGACTGTGCTCCCCAGAACCACGTCTGCACATCTGTTACAGTTGGTTGTTGATGGCAGTGATCCCACTCTCGTTACAGGACTGATCGGTAATTAAGGCTGAGCTAAAATTAATTCACAGCCTCCGGAGCCCAGCCCAGAGAGTCTCCCAGAGGCATCTGGCTTATGCTCGCTAGTTGGATGAGATGTGTGCGAGGTGGATGAGTGTCTTTGTTCATCTGAGCCGATATAACCGACTGGGTGGCTTATCAACAAGACACTTATTTCTCCCTTTCGAAGGCTGGAAGTCTGAGATCAGGGTGTTGGCATGGTTGGGTCCTGGTGATGCCCACTTCCTTGTGGCAGACGACCAGTGTCTCATTGGATCCTCTGAAAGACAGCAAGAGAGCTCCCTGGGGTCTCTTTAATAAGAGCTCTGTCCTGGTCTGTTTTGTGTTGCTATAAGGGAATATCCAAGGCTGAGTAATTTATAAAGAATAAAAAAGTTTATTTCTCTCAGGTTCTGATGGTTGGAATGTTCATGGTTGGGTGTCTGCTTCCGGTGAGGGCTTCAGGCTGCTCCACCCATGGCGAGGGTGAAGGAGAGCTGGTGTGTGCAGACACCACATGGCAGATGGGGGAGGTGCCAGGCTCGTCTTAACAACCAGCTCTCATGGGAACGAAGAGAGCAAGAATTCATTCATTCCCAAGGGAGAGCATTAATCTATTCATCAGAGAATCCAACCCCATGACCCAGACACCTCCCCCTCTGCCCCACCTCCCAACGCCACCAGGCTGGGAATCAAATTTCAGTGTAAAAACAAACAAACAAAAAAACAGATGCAAACCATAGTAAGCACTAATCCCATTCTAAAAGGCTCCACCCTCATGACCTAAACACCCCTCAAAAGCCCCACCTCCTAATACCATCTCACTGGAGTTTGGGATCTCAACATACGAATTTTGTGGGGACACAAACTTTTGGTACATAACGGTGAGTGAGTCAGCCACTGAGTGGTTACAGAATCTGTCATTCATTCACTCATTCTTTTTGTTTGATATATTTTTATTGACATCTGGGCTGACATGTCCCCTGTCGTTGGGGCATGTAGAATGTGGCTACAGAGTTGTATCATCATGGGGTAAATGAGGAGCTAAGGCTGGATTCTTGTCCCTCCCACCTCTCATCTCACCAAGGAGGCAGCTCAGCAGTGCCTTTCAACATGAGAGAAAATCCCTCGCCTTTTGTAGGGAAAGGTAAGTTTTTCGATTCATCCAGCAGGATCTGAGCATGGTGAGCTGAGCTGTGTTGAGCACGTGAGTTCATGAGTCGCCCACTTTCCCAAGTGACTGGCTCAGGAGGAGTCCCTCGGAGCTTGTTTTTCAGCAAATACCATGGCAGCCTGAGTCTAAGGGTGCCCCCTCATGAGGCTTGCCCGGTAGGATTTCTGTTGATGAGACAGTAGAGAGATCCACGTCCCCAGCCAGGCACTTTCAAAAGAGCCTCTGAGAGCCTGGGGTTACAGCTCTGCATGGCAGGAGCATAGGTTTTCCATGCACCTGCTCCAAAGGCCCCTGCCCCAGTTGGTTGTGGTTCTCTCACTCCTCACTAAATGACCCAGGGGACACCCTGAAGGTATTGCTGGCAGTGGTCTTAGTCGGCAGAGGCAGGAGGAGCTTGTTATGCCATGAGAAAATGTAATCTTAGAAAAATCACAAGGGATACAAGAGAGGGATAAAAGAGCTGAAAGTCTGAGTGACACATCAGAAGACAGGAGGTGACCATTTGGGATGGGGATCCCCAGCCGTATCACAGCCTGACTGCTTCCATTCTCTGTGCTGCAGGCAGTGGGCTGTTTTCCTTGATGAAAGGGTCAGCTGACTCAATGAGCCCAAAGGGGAAGCATCTATGTCCATTTTGGCAAGCATGGAGAGTCCACTCATTCCCTGACCAATATGCTGGACACAGATATACCCACCCACAGATTTCTATAGAACCAAGCAACCAGTTACACCTTCTGCAGGTGGGGTGTGGGAGTCAAACATAAGGGACAATTTGCTCTAAAGGACATTGTGGGGTCGTTTCTCTCAGCCTCTGGAACCCTCTCAGGAAATGCAGAACAGGTAGATGGCCGATGTGAATTCAGTGGGTATATAAGTGATATAGTTTGCTGTGTCTCCACCCAAATCTCATCTTGAATTGTAGCTCCCATAATCTCCATGTGTCATGGGAGAGACCCAGTGGGAGGTGATTGAATTGTTGGGGTTACCACCTGCGGGAGTCTGTCCTGCAGACCCTGACTCAATGACAGATGAATAAATTCACTCAGACATGGAATACAGTGAATGAGTGGGCTGGGGTGTCTGTGGCCACTCAGACACTCGAGGACAGTGCTGTAAAGAGATGGCAGCTGCCGGCCATGACATGCTGGCCTTGCTGGCCTTTATTCAGCACACATTAAATGACAAAGGCTTTGAGTCAACACCACTGAAGGGTGAAGATTCAAGTCCAGGTTCTGAGGCCTAAGGCAAACACCATTATTGGGTAATATCCCTGGTCGACCTCACCCTGAGAGAGTCATCCAGAATGATCAAAGGTTAATTTTAGGACCACATGAGTAAACAAGTTAGTTATATAAACTCCCCACATTCCTTTCTTTCTACTCTAATTTCTTGAAGGGAACAAGGCTGCCTTCAGCCAAGAACTATAGAAAAAAACCTTAGGCCTTCCAAAAGGGTTTGTGTATATTCTCTATAACTAAAATTTCTCCCACCAGTCTGACTGAATCCCCACATTGAATCATGGGGGTGGGTCTTTCTCATGCTGTTATTGTGATAGTGAATAAGTCCCATGAGATCTGATGGTTTTATAGAGGGAAGTTCCCCACGCATGCTCTCTCTTGCCTGCCACCACGTAAGATGTCTCTTGCTTTTCAGCCATGATTGTGAAGCCTCCCCAGCCATGTGGAACTGTGAGTCCATTAAACCTCTTTCCTTTCCAGATTACCCAGTCTCAGGTATGTCTTTCTTAGCAGCATGAGAACAGACTAATACAGTGAGCTGTGGCAAACAAGACTCTACCTTGTATTTCATGCCTGAATCAGCATCATGGAAGGAGCATGCACCTGACCTCCATCAGTCAGGAGGCACCTTCATGTTCCTACAGCTAGAATACCATTCTTCTGACTCTTCCACAAGTCCCCCAGGCTAAGCCTAGCTCTACTCCTGTGACTTTTCAGTGGAGAACCTTGGTCTCAAGCAGCCTGGAGGTCTCCAAACTGAGAGGACTTTGGGAGTTTTCAGAAGACAAGTCACAGACCAAGCCCTGATCTGCAAGAAATTGGGAATTGTCTCTCTGCTCAGCCTGGGAGCTTGGACCGTGAGAAGGTGAACAGAGAATAGAGACCATAAGTACTAATGCCTCTCCTTTGAGTAAACACACATCGATGTAAAAGGAGTGCCCAGGGCTGCAAGAGTGAATGGCCTTCAAGCAGCACAAAAGACGCAGGTGGCTCCTGGACACAGGTGAGGGGTGAGGAAGGGTCCTCCAGGAGCTGAGATGAAGGCAGTTTCCCAACTCAAGTACCAGGAGAGGGGAGCACCCACAGTCCAGAATCCAGAACAGGACCCACGCATGACTGGGGTGCAGAGGTAAGGGACTGCTGGTTAATACTAAGTGTTAACTCGATTGGATTCAAGGATGCAAAGTATTGTTCCTGGGTGGGTGTTGCCAAAGGAGATTAACATTTGAGTCAGTGGACTGGGAGAGACAGACCCACCCTCAATCTGGGTGGGCACCATCTAATCAGCTGTCAGCACAGCCAGAATAAAACAGGCGGAAGAAGATGGAAAGATGAGACTGTCTTAGTCTTCTGGACTCCATCTTTCTCCCGTGTTGGATGCTTCCTGCCCTTGAGCATCAGACTCCAAGTTCTTCAGTTTCTGGACTCTTGGACCTTCCACTGTAGACTGAAGGCTGCACTGTCAGCTTCCCTACCTTTGAGGTTTTGGGATTCGGACTGGCTTCTGCCCTACTCCAGGCCCTCTGTGGCCTGACCACAGGGAGTCACACTTCTAAATGAAAACTCCTCATTGAGCCATCATTAGGGGGCCCTTCAAAGGCATCTTCCCAACTCATCTGTTAGGATCTGGCCTCCGAAACTGTAGATGAAAACGCCTCGGCTTGCGGATGGCCTATTGTGGGACCTGATCTTGTGATCATGTGAGTCAATTCTCCTAACAGCTCCTCTTTGTATGTACACCTATCCTATTCGTTGTGTCCCTCTGGAGAACCCTAATACAGGAGCCATCCTCAAAAGCCCATGTCACAACTAAGGAGGCAGCAGCAACTCTCCCAGCAGCTGGAGGAGGATGGAAACCAGGCGAGTGCGGAGATTTCAGGTGGGGACTCGGTGGGGCTCAAGTCAATCCAGGGAGCGAGGACGGAAATTCAATGAGGTTGGAGAAGAGAGTGCCTCTTCCTTAATTACCACCCGAGGACCCTGAGGCCAAAGACACCAGAGCTCCTCACTTTCACCTGCAGTTTCAGAGGCCAGATCCTAACAGATGAGTTGGGAAGATGCCTTTGAAGGGCCCGCTAATGATTTAGAAGTGTGACTCACTGTGGTCAGGCCACGGAGGTCCTGGAGCAGGGCAGACACAGCAGCACTGCCTTCCAATTAATAGACGTGCAAGAGCCGCTGTGAGTCTCAGATTTGGACCAAGTACCCCAAATCATCTCCCACGGCTCAGCCCTGGAGCCACCCGGGACTCCGGGGGCAACAGGAAACTGATGAGCTCCTTTCTGCTCTGGTTGGTTTTGTTTTGTTATGTTCTCCAGCAACAGAAGGCATTTCTTTCTTTCCTTCAGGCATGAGATGATTTAAAGCTTCCCCTGTTTGCCTCTATGTCTCTCTCTAAGGAGTTCAGAGATGCTCCCTTTGAGGACAGGCATTGGGTCACTGGCCTCCTTTCTCCGTGGAGGCACATTCCTGTGCCAAGCGTGGCCTCCTAGAGCTGAACAGGGGGATGTTTGCAAGATGAATGGGCTCGGGCTGTTGGAGACTCTTTCTGAGAACCTCCAGGAAGCACCATGGGGAGGGAAGAGAACAGCGAGACCCTTTTCCTAATTCCACTCCGAGGGAGTCTGGCCCAGAGGAGGAATGTGGAAGAGCAGGTGCATCCTCCACGGTAGAGACTCTCTTTCCGGCTTTTTGGAGACATCCATGCTAGTCAGTAGAGAGCTGTCAATGGCAAAGAGGAGACAGATTAGACAGACGCTGCTCCTTCAAGTGTCTCAGGGGACGGGGGGCCTAAGCAAGAAACCAGAAATGGGGGGTAGGGCACTGGGCAAGCTTGGGTTTTTTGTGCCTCATGCTGGAGGTTCAGGCAAGTTTTACTCCTGCCAGCTGGAGGCCAAGTTCATTATGCACCCTCGTGGAGCTTGGCAGCTGAGACACTTGCTCCTAGGGCAAAGGGATACATGGATTAACCATGCCTGTCTTGTTCCTTTATTTTGCTTTTTAGAAACCTGCACTGAGTGTCTTTCCCCTTATTGGTTACTTGTTCTAATAAGTCATTGGCATCTTCAATGGCACAGAAGCAAGGTCTATTCTGTGGTGGGCATTCGCTGTCACTGTTTCTCAAGAAGCAGGATGAAGTTTCATGTTCCCGGAGCTGTGGCCACAGCACCAGCCTGGGTGACATCAGCACGTGATCAGAGCTGGGTGGCTCAGGTTCACGTCCTGGCTCAACTCCTGATTCAGCCGCGTGACTGTAGGCAGGTGCATTTCTTTGTACCTTCTGGATTACATCTTCAACAGGGGGACAGTAATAACCTTATCTTATGGGGAAGTGAGGAGTTACTGAATTCGTGTACAAAAAGTGCAGAAATCAGGGTCTGGCGAGGACTAAGTTGGGTTTCTCAATTGTTGCCCAGGATTGGTCAAAGCTTAATCAATTATTTTAGAAATAATTAAGGCAATAGAAAGAAATCTGGACGGTTATACTTTGAGGGCTTACTCTGCATCAGCTGCATGCAGTGCTTGGTTCATTTTGTAGCTAATGACTCCTGAGCACCCACTGGGGGTGATCACTGGCTGAGCTCACTTCTTTCACAGGCACTGGCCCTGGGAGGTGCTGACTGATGGCTCTGTTGTTTCATGGTCTGTCCAGGAAGCTGAGGTCTGGAAAGGTTAATTAGCACTAGAAAGAACCCAGAACCAAGACTCTCAAGATCCCAGGCCTTGGGCTGGCTTGAAAATCTCATAGCCTAGCAGGTTTCTCCCCCTTTTGACCTTGTGAAATGAGAGGGCGAGTCTCCCATGACGCAAACCGAAGTGTACAGAATCCCATCCTTTTGTTAAATTCTAGACTAAACCAAATGCCTTGAACTTGGAGACTTCTGCTAGTCTTTAATACGCTAATGTGTGCAGGGAGTGGGGGGGAGTGCAGGATACCATAGAATATTATTTTTGTGGGATCATCTCCTTACTAGTTTCCAAAACAATGCCACTGGGAAATGCTTCCCCAGATGCTCTTTACATAACAAAATCTCTCTCTGCTGATTATCCATGACTGAGTGGCAGCTTCCACTTCAGAAAATGCATGGGAAGCAGAAGAAGAAGGAATATCAGCCTTCCTTCCCCGTAGATGGCACAGGGAGGGCAAAATAAACCACCCCTCTTCCTATTCTCTCATGCATCTTTTCCTGTCTGGGTGAACGGTCCCTGCAAAGTTATTACTTGGGATCAGCGGAATGGAATCCGTCATCGGTGGCATTTCAGCCTTTCTGCTGGGCCTCTGCCTTCCAGTTTGAAAAATCAGCCGGCATTCATTGTCAGAGGCTGTGTTTCCCTCTTATTCCCCCTAGCACAAGACAAGGGTTGCTGCCTTCACTTCACTGCAACAGTTGTCACAAAGAAAGACAGCTCTCCCCCAGAAGGACATTTCAGCTTCCCTGGCACTGTGAGTTTCCCATCTAGAAGAACAGCTCAGAGCCGTGGGGCAGCTGAGCGCCTCGGATCTCACTGAGAAAATCTGCTCAAGATTTGCTGGGTGGAAAGAGGTTTATCATTTTGGCAGGGACTTGATTATGGAGATGAGGAAGTTCTCGGCCTGTTCCTGGATGTCTGGAGGCCTTCCCAGGTTTGTTGGAAGCAAGAGGCCGTGTACTATTCCCTACGCTGCTAAAGGTTGGCAGTGCCCTCAGAGTGGGCCTCCAGAACCCAGCTTGTGCACACAGCTCTTCCCCATCCACACTGGCCCTCTGGATGTTTAGGTTTCTCAGATGACAAGGTGCTTCTGGAAAGAGCAGGGGGCTGACAGACAATGAACTCTTTCCTGTTCTGCAGTTTTCCTTGGAGAACATCGACTGTGTCTTACCAAACAACGGGAAAAACAGGAGGGCCCTAAAATCGGAGTGGGCAAAAGACACAAGCAGGTAATTCACAAACGTGAAAATAAGACTAGGAAGCAAATGAACGGGAGTATGTTAACACTTAGGAATTCAAATGAAACAATGAGACATAGTGTGTGTGTAATGTGTGTGTTTGTGTTTGCCTATCAAGTTAGAAGTGACTACATACTTTCCAGCAACCGGCTAGTGAAATGATGTCTTAGTCATTGCTAGTGGCTATAGAAACTGATTTTTTAAAATTTTTTTGGTGGGGGTCAATATTTATCACAGATTTTGTAAAGCCTTTACAAAAGAACAGTTAGCCTTCATCAGACATCAGGGCCAAATCTATGTGCTGTGGACACTTTGTGTGCGTAACTCACAATGACCCTCCCGGGTGGGTCTAGTATGATCTCCACCCTCCTCTTCTGATGGAGACACGGAAGGAGGAGTTCACGTACTCAGCCTGAGGCGATGCAGCTAGTAGAGGTGGAGATAGACTCTGAACGCACGACCCCCCAGCCCCAGCCCCAACCCCCTCATTCCAGTGTCCCACGGGTCCTCCTCCTTTACTCCAGGGCTATGAAGGAGCCTAAATACACACCCACAAGGTTTTGACACTAAGATGGTCAGCAGTTTGTTGAAAATAAACCTAACAGCTTAGAAAGCACTCAACGAAATATGCCGTCATTTAAAAATGACATCAGGATTTTAAGTCATTCATCTCAAAATGAATGCAAACATGTTTACCTCCAGTCCCTACCTGAATCCTACTATAAAGGAGAGTAAATGAAAAATATTTTCAACACATAAGGTTTCAAGATCAATGAGAAGAGGAGAGGGGACAATAACATTCTTTTGGATTCTGAGAAGCTGGACAAATGTTTACAGACTCAGCTGACCCAGGAAAGCAGAGTCCAGTCAGCAGTACAGAAAACGTAGCAGACTGACCAGCGCTGAATAATCTCCCAAGAGCTTAGAACTTGGGGACCCCTTATGCCCTGAAAGCAAATGTTGACGTATGGTAAACACAGGAGGATGATTGGATGTTGGTGTGGGAAGTAGGTTGACCACTCCCTCGCCTGACATGCCTTCCAAATTCTGTGTGTGGAAGAGCAAGCTCCCCGACCTTGGCCGGAGACAAGGTTTATTCTTTGGAGAGGCGGAAACAGAGTCTCTGCTGATGTAAAGATTAAATCAGTGATGAAATTGAAAGTAGGATGATTAAATGGAGGTTTCCCCCAGTTGGCTCTCAGAATCCTCAGACCTCTCCCTTCCGGACAAGAGACTGGAAGATTGTTTTCTGGAAAATCTGATCAGCCCAAATGAAAACACCCAAAGATACTTACAGCAGTGTCTTCCCAGTGACATCCCAGGCAGATCATCCTACCACAAGACCAAAGTTGGCAAGTACTACTAACCACTTATAGTTTCCAATCAGCCTTAAAAGTTCATCTATTAAATATGAGCAGATTTTCAAGGATCTCCAAAATATTTGAGGAAGGTTTATAACACAGACAGATGCCCAACAAGCAAACTAAACCCCATGGAGGAAACAATTATTTATAAAGATGAAAACCAAAGCCTAACAAACAAGAAATGTGTCAATAATACCCTTGGGGTTGTGAGAGAAAATATCACATTCATGAAACAAGAAGAGGGTGTTGTTAAAAAGGAGCATTTAGAAAACAAAGCCGTTCTTTAACACTAAAACAATAATGGCAAAAAATTCAAGATTCAATAGAAGTTTTCTAAGATAAGCTGAAGAAACTTCCAAGAAAGTAGCAAAATGACAAAGTGTTATAGAAAATATAAGAAAATTAGAAGATTAGCCAAAAAGAAAAAGTTAGATAAAGAAAGAGCAAACGCAGTGAAGGGGAATAAATCATCAAAGAATCGCAGAGATACCTAGTGATGGTGTTGTAATTCTATGTGCTCAGTGTTTCAGGCACTGCCTGCATACGAACTCATTAAATCCTCATAACAAATCTTGAAGTAGGCACTATTTTTGTCTTATTTTACAAATGAGGACCCCAAGGCACAAAGACATGAAAACAGAGAGGCGAGGAGACTGACTACCCAAGATTACCCAGCTGGTAAATAGCAGAGCTAGGATCTGAACCAGGTGGTCTGATTCCCATGTCCAAGTTCTTAACCACTGTAATAGACTTCTTCTCAGTAAAAGGGCTTCATAAAATTTAAGAAATAATTCATGCTTCTCCCCCACACCTTATTGTCACATGTTTTCAAGTGGAAAGGGTCTTTTGAGCATCTGACACAATGAAATAATTATCCCGATCAAGTCATAAAATCATAGCATCATGGAGTGTCATACACTGGGGACAAAGTGGAGATCCTGAAAGCTGAGAGAGAAGTCAGAGTTGCGGGGAGGAGAAGAAATTCACTCTAGAACTAAAAACAAAACAGATTAAATGACATCTAACTTCTTCAGGGCAATACTGGAAGCAAGGAGAAAATGGAATATTATAATGCCTTCAACTTATGAGGCAAAAGTTTGTCAAACTAGCAGTCTATGCTCAGTAAATGATCAGTCAAGAATGATAGTGGACTAACAACAATTTTAGATACAGCTGGTCCATGCACCTTTTGCCTGAAACCTGCTGGAGAAGACGTTCCATTAACATGAGGAAGTCAAGCAGAGAGAGGAAGGCGTGCCATCAGGAAACAGGGAGGAAAACAAGAAAAGTGGATCCCTAGGGTGATGAGGAAGGTGGTTCTGGGATGAAAGTTGTACACCAGGACAGAGTATAGCAGTCCAGATTGGAGTAGGCTGGAAGACAGGGAGTGATGTCTCCAAGAAGATGAGATTCACTGGTTGTGTTTGAGTGAACAGAGAAGAGATTCTTGCAAGAGAGAGTTTCTACACAAATATGAAAATGGAATATTGAATATGGAAAATGAGACAAAACAAGCCAAAAGAACACCACTGAGGAAAAAAAAAAACCCAGTATTTTATGAAAACAAAAATGAACTCATAGCATCCAGTGAATTGCATTCCCATATATGACCATTCACTTTGGAATGAACATCATAACATAAACAGTGGATATCCGTCTCAGTAGTATAACGATGCAGCTATATTTCCACGGCAAGATGATGAAGGACTGGGAGCTCACATACGTAGGGCTGCGAAGGATGAAACATTTCTTGTTCTTAGCGGTGAGTAATAAATAGTAACTGAAGTGGAAACATCAGCAGGTAATGTTATTCATAAACAGAAAGGTAAATACCAAAGAAACAGTTAAAAATTACAAAGCAGTAACCTCTGGGATTGAAAAATCAGCATTAAATTGATCAGGGGCTATTGAAGTTCATAATGAGTATATCTAAGGAGTTTTCATTTTTTAAGTTTTAAGTTCAGGGGCACATGTTCAGGTTAGTTGCATAGGTGCCATGCAATGGGGTTTGTTGCACAGAACCTATGCAAGTAAGCTGCACATGGGGTTTGTTGTACAGATTATTTTGTCACCCAGGTATTAAGCCTAGTACCCATTAGTTATTTTTCCTGATACTCTCCCTCTTCCCACCCTCCACCCTCCAATAGGCCCCAGTGTTTCTTGTTCCCCTCTATGTGTTCATGTGTTTTCGTCATTTGGTTTCCACTTACAAGTAAGAACATGCAGTATTTGATTTTTTGTTTTTACCTTAGTTTGCTAAGGATAATGGCTTCCAGCTCTATTCATGTTCCTTTAAAGAGTATGATCTCTCTATTTTTTTTTAATGGCTGCTTAATATTCCATGGGGTACATGTACCGCATTTTCTTTACCTGGTCTACCACTGATGGGCATTGAGGTTGATTCTGTGTCTTTGCCATTGTGAATAGTGCTGCCATGAACATTGGCGTGCATGTGTCTTTGTGATAGAATGATTTATATTCCTTTGGATATATTCCCCGGCATGGGATTGCTGGGTTGAATGGTAGTTCTGTTTTTAGGTCTTTGAGGAATTGCTACACTGTTTTCCACAGTGATTGAACTAATTTACACTCCCACTAACAGTGTATAAGCATTCTGTTTTCTCTGCAACCTTTCCAGCATCTGTTATTTTTTGACTTTTTAGTACTAGCCATTCTGACTGGTGTGAGATGGTTATCTCATTGTAATTTTGGTTTGCATTTCTCTGATGATCGGTGATGTTGAGGTTTTTTTCCTGTACTTGTTGGCCATATTATTCACAGCTAAAAAAACCAAAGAACCAAGAGCAAAACAGCCTCAAAGCTAGCAGAAGATAAAAAATAACCAAAATCAGAGCTGACCTGAAGGAGATTGAGGCATGGTGATCAAAAGATCAATGAATCCAAGAGTTGGTTTCTTGAAAAAAATCAACAAAATAGACTGCTAGCTAGACTAATAAAGAAGAAAAGAGAGAAGATTCAAATAAACACAATCAGAAACAACAAAAGGGATATTACCACTGACCCCATGTAAATACAAATAATCATCAGAGACTATCATGAACGCCTCTATGCATGGTAAATCTTATAGAATTCATTGGCTCTCTAACTATGTGCATGAGTAATTTTGATTGCAGGAAAAAATGCAATAGAAAAATAAAAGAAACAATGATGAATGTGAAGATGATGTAAAGACTTGAAAAACGGGAATCCAATGGTGTGGAGTGAAGAGCAGGATCTTAAAAAGTGTGGGCAGCATCACCTAAACTGCGTGAAACAGCACAGAAAAAAGATTGGAAGGAAATGCCCCAAATACTGGTCAGATAGTGTGATGTTTTAAAAATGCTTCTTTTAACTGTTTTCCACATTTTAAAAATGTTTTTTTAAAAAGCCCTTTAAGAAGGAAAATGGAGCAGAAAATTAGGGCCTCTTTAAAGCAATGGAGATTGTTCACTAGTAGCCTGGTAAGCTTGGAGTAAGCAAAGCCTCTGTGTTTCTGATTACCTCCATGAGATTTGACTCGTCAAAGAACTCAGAAGACAAACATCAGGAAGGACAGTCAGTAGATAGAACTAAGGAGGACTGACAAAGGGGAAAAAACTCATCTTAAAGAATAGGAAGAGAATGGAATGGGGGCTATATAAGTGGTTGTTTTAGCTGGTCGCTGCCTCCTCATTTCCACCACACTGCCTTGGACCTTGAGAAGCAGAGGGCCATGGATATCTCTTTTTTGCAGCTTCCAGGCACCTCTCCACCACTGTGGACAGGGCAGCTCAGAGGCCACAGGGGGCGGCTTCTTTCCCCTTCACACTGTATTTTCTTCCACAGGTGTTATATTAGTCCATTTTCAAGTTGCTGATAAAGACACATTGGAGACTGGGCAATTTTCAAAAGGAAGAGATTTAATTTAATGCACTCACAGTTCCATGTGGCCAAGGTGACCTCACAATCATGCTGAAGGTGAAAGGCATGTTTTACATGGTGGCAGTCAAGAGTGAGAGCCAAGCTAAAGGGGTTTCCCCTTATAAAGCCATCAGATCTTGTGGGACTTCTCCACTAGCACAGGAACAGTATAGGGAAGCCAGCCTCAAGATTCAGTTATCTCCCACTGGGTCCCTCCCACTACATGAGGGAATTACGGGAGCTACAAATCAAGATGAGATTTGGGTGGGGACACAGTCAAACCATATCAGGTGTGAAGGGTCAGGGCCTAAGAAAGACACCCCATTTGGATAGTCCAAGGAGCCGCACTCTGATTTCTACACTGGAACATGTGAAATCTTCTTCCAGCTGTGGATGTAATGCTTTCGCTACCTCCCCACATCTTCTGTCACAATGTGGGTTTCCTGAAGGCACCTGTATAATTTTATACTCATGGGAGACATCCAATAAAGCAGCAGATCCTACCTCAGGGACACACAGGAAGTGAAGAGTCTCCCCACGCACTTCACCTTGAGAAACAGAATGCTCCCAGGGTGGCTAAGATCAGCTCACATTGGCTGGTGAGAACCCCTGACAAGCATCTCTTTCCTATTCTGTGTGGAGTGATGTCGTGTCAGCAGCTTAGAATTAGCCGTCGTTGGAATATTTACATAAGGTAACCAGTAAATGCTACAACTAAGCTCCTATCCCCCTTGGAGAGGTGGTTACAAAACACTTATTACCGCACTGCTGTAGATTTTCTCCACTTCCTGGTTATCCTGGAGTGCTTTTCCTTGGAAGCAACCAATAGTCCGGTGATGCCACACTGTTAACTTGAAGAGCACGGCAGAGATTGGACTTAGGCATCTACAAGGACTTTTCCAACTGGAGAGTGTTTAAAACTTTTATCAGTGAGAGGATGTGAAAGTTGGGGCTCTTTACCCTCCCTGACAATTCTGGCCACTCATCCCCAAGGCTTTCAGGGATCTCATAATGGGGGCAAAAGTAGGCAGGAGTGTGGATTCCTGGTAATAGCCGAATTGATTGGCAAGACTGTGCAGGCATTCCAAGGCATACTTTAAAATTTCTAGAGAATATGTTTAAGCATTGTAATAGTTTACAATTTTTCGAGTGTGCCTGAAGAGAAGCAGCAGATCACAAGCTATCCATCTCCGCACCCCATTACCTGGCTTAAAAATCAAAAATGTGGTAAATGAGTCTTCGGTGGATCTGCCAACAAGGCATAATAAAGATTGATGCTTTATAGAGGTTTCATCTCAGAATGCAAATGTTGTCCTGTGAATCCAAAGCGTGATTATAGTGGGTAAAAAAAAAAGAAAGAAAAAAAAATCAATGCACCATGCTAGATCATCTAGGTAGCACCGATCTCTGTGTCAGAAATCAAGAGGCTAGTCTATGGGGGCCTCTGAGATCCCCAGTAGGGCCAGTCCATGGGGCCTTTTGGGCCACCCCAAAACTGATAGAGTGACTGGGTCCCCCAAAGATTTCTGCTTCCCATTGACATGGGTCCTACTATAGTTACACTTTGCAATAAACTGCAATTAATCTACTTTATTCAACAAATACTTACCGATCACCTACTCTTTGCCTACACCTTACGCTGGGTTTTTCTGTAGCCCACGATCTTGTTTAAAACATTAAACACCTCCATGAGGTGGATTCCATTACACCTTCTCAAGACTATGAGACAGAGGCTTTGAGACTCAGAAGGTGCTGACTGACCTCCTTTCTCTCCCCACAACACCCTTGCTTCACACATCAGCTTCCAGCACACTCTTTCTTTTATACCCCCAAATGCCTCATTTCTTTCTGCCTCAGGACCTTGGAATGTGCTGCTCTTTCCTTGGAAGCCTTCTCTCCTTGGGATAACTGGCTTTGAGCAGAGAGAGCACTTGCCTCTTTCAGGTGACTCCATCCCATATTTGACATTCCCCATTGTATTTCCTTCTTGAACCTTTCCTCCATAGCACAGACCCTCCCTGACTCTCCCCTGCAAGGGGGAGCTAAGGATACCACCTGTGACCCTGACCATTTCCACCATTCCCACTATTCCATTTGTGTGCATTTTTATCCTTATTACAGTGTTGTCACCATAACATGAGTCTTTAACTGTTAGGGCAACTGGGAATAGTTTCTGTCTCAGGATTACCAAGTCCTTGAGGCTGTTTAAATAAATTTATGATCTGTTTGATTTGCCTCACTTACATGTTAGCATGGGTTTACCCTCCTTAACTGTTTATTCCTCTATAGGATCATGGGGGCCTGAATGTATTCCCCTAAATCAAGTGACTGCTTACATTCTATTTCTACTAACAAACCCTGATAATTTACCTTGCCATCTAAGAAAACAGATTTTTTCCTCTGATTAATATTGCCAGCTCAGCAATGGAAAGATTTTCTCTTGGGGTCCCAAAGTTCTGTGAGATTGTCCTCCCTTCCCCTGGAAAACGGGCTGCTTCGCTGAAATTGTTGAGACCCTAACTTCCAGTTTTCTCAGATGATGACCTCAGAATTGATGGGTAAAGAGTGAAAAATGGGAGTTGTCCTGCAGTTCAAGAACAGAAAGACACATAACCATAAAAAAGACAGTTTATAAACAACAGAGGTTTATTTTGCTTATAGTTCTGGAGGCTGTGAAGTCCAAGATTGAGGGGCTTCATCTGGTGAGGGTCTTCTCGCTGTGTCATTACATGGCAGAAGGCATCACATAATTAGGGACCATGTGTGAGAGAGAGGAAGAGGAGGCTGAATTCACTTTTCTAACAAACCCAAACCACTTCTGTGATAACAAATCTGCTTCTGTAATCGTGCCATTAATCCATTCACAAGTTGTAGAACCCTCATGACCTAATCATCCCTTAAAAGTCCCACTTTCAATACTGTTACATTGGGGATTAAGCTTCCAACACATGAACTTTGGGGCACATGTTCAAACAATAGCAAGAGGAAGCAGAAATGGAGGAAAATTGAATAGAGACTTCACAGAAGTTAGGCAAATAGCACAGAAGGACATGAAGAGGCACAATATCATTAGTCATAAAAGATGCAATTAAAGCCACAGTGAAATATTAAAACTATATGGAAACATACAAAATTAATTTTTTAAAACTCAGAAATACTAAATTTTGGCAAGAATATGGATCACACAGAACTCTGCCATGTTGGTTGCTGAGAAATGGTCTGAGTACTTGGGAAAACTCTCAGGGTGCCCTAAAACTCATATAAACCTACCTTATGATCCAGCAGTTCCCCTTCTGGTATTCATCTAAGGAAAATGAAAATATATGTTTAAAAAGTCCAACCTGTACGTAAATGTTCATGGTAGCCTAATTCATAAGATTCCCAAACTGGAAACAATCCAAATGTCCACCTATAAGAGAACAGACAAGTTGCAATTTCATGCAATAGAATACTACTCCACACTGACAGGAAAGAACTACTCACACACACAACCTAGATGATTCTCACAGGTATTAAGCTGAGCAAAATGAAGGTACCAGAAAATACATACTCTGTGCTTCCCTGGCAGGGCTACTCAGGGTTTCTAGATACTATCTTCTCTTAAGAATAATGTGTAAAATGCAGAAGACCCCATTGATTTGTAAAGAGCACATTGTTTTAGTACACTTGCTGTAGCCTAAATTACTGGCCCAATTCTCCATCTCTCTCTGCCTCTTTGCCAGCTCTTCTATTAGGTTGGTGCAAAAGTAATTGCAGGTTTTAGCATTAAAAGTAATGGTGAAAACCATGATTCCTTTTGCACCAAGCTAAAAGCAGAGGATAATATTCTTTGTCTTTGGGCTTGTTATGGGACTCTCTTTGGCCATGGAAGCATTGGCAGAAATGGCTTGTGCCCCTTCCGAGCCCAGGCCTTGGGAGGCCTTGCATGCTTCCATTTGCCTCTGCAATGAGCAGAGCTTTCCTTAGACAGCTGCTGCCCCTACAGTCTGTGCCCCAGGATGAACACACATGGGGTGGACTGGATCCCAGTACAGCTAAGAATCAAGGCCAAGGAAATGACCCCAGAGCTCAGTCTACATGTTTTAGAAATGTGTGAGGAACCAATATTCATTGTTGTATACCTTTGAGATTTTTTGCGAGTGCTTGTTACTCAGCAATAGCTGACTGATACATTCTCTATTCTATTCTAGTACTCTTGAGTCTTTGCCCCAAAGTCATTACCTAAGTGATATTGTTTCTTCCACTCTTTCCCAATTATTATTAACATCTCTGTGCTCCAAATGGATGTGGTCACATTCTGTACCATGAGCCCACCTGAATAACTGCACAACTTATATTTCTTACCCAATTAGAACCAGCCCAGCTGCTCCAACCTGACACTCAGAACTCCACTGCAGCATATCTCCCACAGTTTCCTTGTTATCCCTGTGTCCCAATCACATAGAATTACTCCCTGCCTGTGGTACGCACTCCCACACCCTTCTACACTCTTCTCACCCTGATGTCTTTCCCCACAGTGATGGTGGATGCTCATCCACATATCTCACACCCACCTTTTCTGCTGTGCACAGCTCAAGTGCCTCCTGCTCCACACAGCTTTTCTGATTCATTTCTGCTGAGCGATTTCTCTGGACACAACAATGACCACATCACAGATAATGACAGCTGCTCACGACAGAGCACCTACTAGGTGTTAGTACAATTTACAAACCATGTAAATAAAATTTTAATTTACTTCTCATAGGAAAGGGAAGTGCATTTGAAAAGCATTTACCTGCATACTCATCAAAAGGCTACCACCAACTCCCCACCTCCCCATCAATGAATGAATGGATAAAGAAATTGTGGGCCTGGTGCGGTGGCTCACATCTGTAATCCCAGCACTTTGGGAGGCTGAGGTGGGCAGATCATGAGGTCAGGAGTTCAAGACCAGTCTGGCCAACATAGTGAAATCCTGTCTCTACTAAAAATACAACATATTAGCTGGGTGTGGTGGTGTGTACCTGTAGTCTCAGCTACTCGGGAGGTTGAGACAGGAGAATCACTTGGATCCAGGACGTAGAGGTTGCAGTGAGCCAAGATCATGCCACTACACCCAGCTTGGGCAACAGAGTGAGACTTCATCTCAGAAAAAAAAAAAAAGAAAAAAGAAATTTTGGAGTACCAGGTCTGGGTTGAACTACAATACAATGAAATGCTATTTAGCCTTAAAAATAAAAATAAATTCTGACGTGCTACAGTATGGATAAATCTCGGGACATTTTGCTGTGTGAAATGAGTCAATCACAAAAGGACAAACACCGTATGATTCTGCTCATATGAAGGACCTAGAGTTGTCAAATTCATACGGACAGCAAAACGGTGAGTGCTAAGGGATGGGGAGAGGGAATGGGGGGTCAGTGTTTACTGGGTACAATGTTTCAGTTTAGGGAGACAAAAAATTTCTGGAAATGGATAGTGGTGACGGTTGCACAGCAAAATATACCGAACGCCACAAAATGCTCCACCGAAAAATGGTCAAGATGGTAAATTGCATGTTATATACATTTTACCAAAATAAAAATAGCCATTTAGCTTTCAAGATCTTACAGTCAAGCTGCGCGCAGTGGCTCACGCCTGTAATACCAACACTTTGGGAGGCCGAAGCAGGCAGCTCACTTGAGGTCAGGAGTTCGAGACCAGCCTAGCCAACACTGAAACCCTGTCTCTACTAAAAATACAAAAATTGTCCAGGCATGGCAGTGTGCACCTGTAGTCCCAGCTACCTGGGAGGCTGAGACAGGAGAACTGCTTGCATCCGGGAGGCGGGGGTTGCAGTGAGCCGAGATCACGCCGCTGCACTCCAGCCTGGGAGACAGAACAAGACTCTGTCTCAAAAACCTAAAAATAAAAAAGATCTCACAGTCAGGCATAGACCCAACCTACCCAACTCCAAAGGCTGGACTTTCTATGTTGCCCATGTCTTCTGTGAGAATTCCTTTCACCCCCTGCTCAAGCGTGGCGCCAGTCAGGTTAGGTGTCCTCATGTTTGGTGCTCCAAGTGCCTTAGAGAAAATCTGTGGAAAGAAGGAAAGGAGGAAGAAGGGAAGAAAGAAAGACTCCTTGGGTGATGGGCACAGAGGGAGCTTCCAAGGGATCCCTGTGGGGGTGGCAGCAGAGAGTGGGGGACACAGTGCTGCGAAGCTGGATCTGGGAAACAGGAGGAGCCATCTGGAATAGTGAGATTAAGCAGCAGCACCCAGAGGATTTTGTTTTGCTTTGCTTGTAAACACTTCTGGGTTCAACTAAAACAACTGGCTGCTATGTCTCACTTCCCAGTGGTGAGCAGAAGCGCTCTGCATGCCCGCCCCCTCCTCCGGCGGCTGGCAAGAGCTGGAGTCTGTGATTTATAAGGACATGGTGTTTAATGAGGCTGGAGGTGCAGAAAGCCGCACTTGAACTATTCACAGAGAGAGTGAAAACCCAGCAGCGGGCGGTAGGGATGGCAACCGGAGTTTCGGCCATCAATGTTAGTTAAATATAATAGCAGGGTCTTATTGACTATAAGAGTCTTAATTATCAGGAAGAATGACCCTGTCTGTTAACAGCAGAAAAATGATCAAAACTGAAACCACATAAACTTAAATTGTTTGCTTGTCCTTTTATAAATAAGACTGATTGGCTAAATGGGGCCTATAGGTTAGAGAGGATAAGTGGCGGACTTTTTCTGACAATTGCCTTCTTCATGCTGCCAGACTGAGTTCTGGAGGTTTGATGGGAGAACATTCATCAAAGAGTGTTATTGTTATTATGTTTTAATGTGTCTCTTCTCTGAGTTTCTCCCACCTCAGTACTTTGTCTGCAGGAGGTAGCAGGCCTGCAGGCTGTCAGAATCCGATGTGCTGAGGAGGTAGGTGCTAAGGAAGTCTCTCTGGGAAGACAGCACAGGCGTGTGCACGCACACACACACTCCCGCCCACATCGGCCACAATGACAGATGCTCCGGTGGACAGAACACCAGCTAATCCACCTTGCTTTGAATGTCTCAGTAAGCGTGGAAGAGGGCAAACTCATTTCACTGGCTGATTTCTTTTTCAAGGCAAGCCTGTTTTCTGCTGTTAATGACCTACCGCTTAATTGCCTTTGTTCTTGAATGAGTTTTGTTGGGTAGATGGGTTTCCCCTTCCCAACCCCATTCCCTTTCCTGGCTTCAAACATATCTCCGCCCATGCCCACATTAGGGCCGTGGCTGTAGAGTGTATGTCTGTAAGCAGACCCCCTGCCCAGAGCCTCAGCTCAGGATAATCCTGCACATCTGGGAACACAGGCTATTCTCCACCTCGGGAAGAACCCAGGCAATGACCGCCATCTTGTGCAAGCAGCAGACAAAAAGACAGACGAACCGTAGAGCACGGCACTCAGAACCGAACAGGAGACTCTACAGGCCCAGGAGCTGGGGAGCAGCCGTCTCAGTGCTGCTGGCCAGTGACAGATTCATGTTTTCCGCTACTGCTCTGCTCCACAAAACATCAGGTGGTAGTGCTGAATCACACGCCTTCCACTCCCCAACCAAATTCACAGGTTCAAGTCCTACCTCCAGTACCTAAGACAATGGCTGTGTTTGAAGACAGGGCCTTTAAAGAGGTGATTAAGTTAGAGTGGGCCCTAATCCTATAGGACTATCCTTATAAAAAGAGGAGCCTTAGGTGTAGACACGAGACAGGGAAGATGATGGGAAGACCCAGGGAGAAAACCTACAAGCCAAAGAGAGAGGCCTCAGAGGGAACCGCCCCTGCTGACACCTTGATCTCAGATTTCCAGCCTCCAGAGCTGTGACAATGCATTTCTGCTGTTTAAACACCCCAGTCTGTGGTATTTTGTTACGGGAGCCTGAGGTGATTAATATATCACGTGTCTTCTGGTCTCTGCAGGTTTTGTAAACCAGAAGTTCTGGGTCCAGGAATGGGGAGGACGCTGGTGGCCCCCACCTGGACTTCATCATGCAAGGGCTTTCTGCTCTGGCCTTCACTCACATGGCATTTTTAAGGCATGGCAAATGTTCTTGTCCCAAAATCGCAGTACTATATTTCAAAGGAAAATGTAATAAAGCATGCTTTTGTACTCTCATGGAAATGTGTGCTACGCAAACATGGACCATCTTCATCTGAAAGTAATTCTCTCCCAACTCCTCAGGCCACCAAAAGAATGAAATCAAAAGACCGGGCTGTTCCTAGCCCATCATTTGTCAAAGCAAGACAAAGCTCAAAGCTTCAGACTTTTGTGTCCTGAGCTAAATTTAGCTAATCACGCCTCTACGTTCTGTTTGCCATCCAGGACCCCTGCCATCCCTGGGAAGGATTATCGGTGGTGACAGCAATAACGACACTTTGTGCTTTTAGTTCCTTACCTCGGATGGCTTTCAAAGGCCTCTGCCACCCTGATGTTCCTCATGTCTGCGATGCCCAGCCAAGCAGGCACAGGAGGAGGACTCTGCACTGGCCTCACAGAAGCAGGAGGGGGTGTCTCCCACAGAAGCAGTGTCTCCCCACACTGGTGTGTACACTCTAAGAGGGCAGGGGTTTCCAGCAGTTTTGTTTCAAGTTCCCTGAGCCCATCAGCTGGGCCTGGTAGATGGCTGGTGCTTAAGGAATGGGAGTTAAATGCATGGACCCTGCATGAACAGGGAAAGGCAGGGCCGGCCTGGTGCCAGCTCAGAAGAGGGGCCTCAGGCTCCTAGTCCTTCAGGTGCCCAGAAGACACTGGCAGGAAGGAGTGTGAGCCTCCAGGCTGAGCCAATGACCTGGCTGTGGAGCATGGGTGGCAGGAGATGAGCTGGGGAATGGGGAGGGGGCAGGAGACAAGGCAGGGTCCTAGGAAGCTGGGAGACAATCCCCCCAGTAAACACACAGTGAGGACACAGACTGCACGCAGCACTGTCCTCCCTCCAGGCCACATCATGGACACAAGAAAAGCCACCGCCTTCATGGACAAATGGTCTCTGTGTCCACGCCCTCAGTCTCAGGGAGACTCAGGACAATGCTTAAGTGTAGGCTCTTGTCCCATCACCAAAAGTCATGCAGGAGCAGCCTGTGGGGGATTCCCAGGACCTTGAGGAATTCCACCCTGTGGACATCATCTGGGAGCACGCGCTTGGCTGGAACAGTGGACTGCACAGATAGAGAGGAAATGGGGCTGCCCTAAAATCTCAAATGCCTGTTTCTTAGCTGAGTAAAGTGGCTGATATGGTTTGGCTCTGTGTCCCTACCCAAATCTCATCTCGAATTGTTATCCCCAGGTCTTAAGGGAAGAGGGACCTGGTGGGAGGTGATTGGACCAGGGGGAAGTTTCCGTCATGCTGTTCTCATAAAGATGAGTGGGTTCTCACAAAAGCTGATGGTTTTATAAATGGCAGTTTCCCCGGGGCTTCTCTCTCTCTCCTGCCGCCTTGTGAAAAAGGTCCTTGCTTCCTCTTTGCTTTCCACCATGATTGTAAGTTTCCTGAGGCTTCCCCAGCCAAGCGGAATTGTGAGTCCATGACACCTCTTTATACGTTACCCAGTCTTGGATAGCATCTTTATAGCAGTGTGGGAACAGACTAATACAGTGACTCAAACTTGTGCATTGGTTTTGGGTGGTGGAGGGACAGGTTTCCCTCCTCTCCTGACCTTCCCTCCATGACAGTAACATCCAGGCCACTCTCCCCTCCTCACTCTCTTCTCCCCTAGAGAGGTATGCAATATCTGAACTATGCATTGCAATATCTGAACTATGCATTGCAAAGGAGAAGCTGGGACGAGTGGACAGACCCTTTTTCTCCCCTTCTTCTTCTTGAGAGCATGCGCCCTGCTCTGATCTGCTCCCCTGTCACAGATTTCCTGGGTCTGCACGGCTCCAGCTGCTCCATGAGACTTAGCAGGTGACGCTGTCCCCTGCAGGTGGAAGTGACATTCTACAACATCAGCTCTATCTTGATCTTAACATCATTTTTTAAAAATCCTTCTCTCCCTTTTTTTTTAAATCATGTCTCAAATGGTTTATAACAGGCAGGAAAGAAATACGATATTTGATGTCCCCCTCTCACCTCGCCACCTGTGCATCTCAACATCTATTAGGTAGAGTTAAATGTGGATCTGAGTTATGGTTCCAGATATGTTTAATTGTTTGCGTGTTTGCAATAATTATGTAAAGAAAGAGTTTTACAGCATCGGAATCTAAACCAAAGAGCAGAACTCTCCAGGGGGTTAGGAGACGGGTTGTGAGTGGAGGTATCTGGGCTGCAGCTTGTCCCAGGTCCACACTGTGGGAACACACACAGAGAATGCCCTGTAAGGGGATTGGGGCCTGTCCCTAACTATGGAGTCTTGGGGAGAGGGGGAATACCTCAGTGGGGCCTAGGTTTCAATTTATTCAGGGCTAGCTGTCTCTCTAGGGAGCCTGCCAGCTCCCAGTTCATGGAAAAGCTGAGGTGAGCTGGGCCTGGAGCCCAGGTGGTTAGCATGGCCTAGGGGACCTCCAGCCCATCCTGCAGGTGTGTACTGCAGAGGGATGACCCTATCCATCTATGCTTCACTCCTTTTCTTGGCCTTCTGTGGGCCCATGAATGGTTCTGGGCATGTAAGGATGAATGAGGCCCTGTTTCCATCCTCAAGACGCTCAAGGATTCCTGTAGGAGAGAAAATGACATAAAAGCAGTAAGGTCATGATTCTATGGCTGCCCAGAAGTTCTCAAAACACTTTGCGAGGCCCAACCTGGCCTCTTCTGCTGCTCCTCCAGCACACGCACTCTGACCACACTGGTGTCCTCCAACCTGCTCAGAAGAGGTCACCTCCCTGGCCCCACAGATGGCCCCCAGCCAGCTCCCTCCCCTCCATCCAGTCTTTTACTGGATGCTGTCTTTCAAAGACCATTCATTGCGTTAGTCAGCTTGGGTTGCCAGAATAAAGTAGCATGGACTGATTGCCTTGAACACCTGGAATTGATTGTCTGATGGTTCTGCAGGCTGGAAGTCCAAGACCAAGGTGTGGGCAGAGTCAGTTTCTTCTGAGCCCTCCCTTCTTAGCTTGCAGACGCTGTCCTTTCCCTGTGATCTTCCATGGTCATTCCTGTGTGTGTGTGTGTGTGTGTGTGTGTGTGTCTGTGTGTGTCTGTCTGTGTCCTCATTTCACCAGATAGATTGGAATCCACACTAATAATCCCAATTGCCTCTCTGAAGACCCTGTCTCCAAATACAGTCTCATTTAGGGTTTAGAGCTTCAGCATATGAATTTGAGGGAAACACAATTCAGTAGAGAGCAACCACCTAGGCACAGATAAGGCAGCCCTGACTCCAGCATCCCAGTCACTCACCCTCCTCACCCCTGCCTCCCAGGGCTCACCCCCTACCTGCACCCCCATGTAGGAGGACCCTCTTGTTTCTGTGGATTGTTCACTGCCTGTCTCCCCACACCGGTTTGTAAGCTTCAAGAGGGCAGGGGTTTCCAGCAGTTTTGTTTCAAGGTTTCCTGAGCCCATCAGCTGGGCCTGGCAGATGGCTGGTGGTTAAGGAATGGGAGTTAAATGCATGGACCCTGCATGAACAGGGAGAGGCAGGGCCGGCCTGGTGCCAGCTCAGAAGAGGGGCCTCAGGCTCCTAGTCATCAGGTGCCCAGAAGACACTGGCAGGAGGGAGTGTGAGCCTCCAGGCTGAGCCAATGACCTGGCTGTGGAGCATGGGTGGCAGGAGATGAGCTGGGGAATGGGGAGGGGGCAGGAGACAAGGCAGTGTCCTAAGAAGCTTAGGAGACAATCCCTCCCCCAACCACAAAAGCTACAGCTGCTCCCTCTCATGGAATTTCTTTTCAGTCTGAAATGCAGACCCCTTAGAAAGGGTAAAGACAAGAGCAGGAGTGCAGATGAGACACTGGTGGGATAGACAGGCCTCATTTTGGAGGGTCCAGGGGCCATCTCCTGATTGCCCACAGGCAGCAGATGCCAAATGTCATGGTCAGGCTTGGTCACTGAGCTCTGGTCTGACTCTCCTCCTCCGGAAGGTGCAATGTTACCAAGCAATGAACCCCCTCCCTCACAGCAGTCACAACAGCAATCTCGCTCTGCAAGCTTGCACTTTGCGAACACCAGCTCTGAACGCCTCTGCAGGCCCAGGGAGCTGTTTGCTCCCAGGCTCCCCAGGCCCCTGTTCCACACGGGCTCCTCTGCTCCGGCCCATATTTCAGCAGATGCACTGTTTCTTGTGCAGCTCTTGGTTCCATACCATTCCTTCTGTATCCCTTGGCATCCAGGGGAACTTTCTGGGTCGACGCTGCCAGCCTCTGACAGTTATTTCCAGAAAAGCAGGAGCTGAGGCTTTGTGGAAATCTGGGTGAATTCCCTTCACTTACCAAGTCCTGCTCCTGCCATCAAGCTGGAGTTTCCCTGCAATGGAATCTTAGCAGGCACCCTTGTCCCTTTGCAGAGAACAGTCAAGCTGGATTTCACATGGTGAATTAACTGTGGTGCAAAGAAAAGAAACAGAACAGGAGTCCAAAGGCCTAAGAGTCATCCTGGCACATAGTACAGTACTTGCTAACTCCTTTGTATTAGTGCTTTTTCGCACTGCTGATAAAGACAGTCTTCCTGATACTGGGAAGAAAAAGAGGTTTGATGGACTTACAGATCCACATGGCTGGGGAGGCCTCACAATCATGGTGGATGGCAAGGAGGAGTAAGTCACATCTTACATGGATGACAGCCAGCAAAAAGAGACAGAGCTTGTGTTTGGAAACTCCTGTTTTTAACATCATCAGATCTTGTGAGACCCAGTGCAGAAAAGACACACACCCTAATTCAATCACCAGACACTGGGTTCCTCCAATGACATGTGGGAATGGTGGGAGTTATAATTCGAGATGAGATTTGAGTGAGGACACGGCCAACCCATATCATTCCACCCCTGACCCCTCCCAAATCTCGTGTCCTCACATTTCAAAACCAAGCATCCCTTCTCAACAGTCCCCTAAAGTCTTAACTTGTTTTGGCATTAACTCAAAAGTCCACAGTCTAATGTCTCATCTGAGACAAGGCAAGTCTCTTCTACCTATGAACCTGTAAAATCAAAAGCAAGTAGTTACTTCCTAGATAGAATGGGGGTATAGTCAAAGGGGAAATACAGTCATTCCAAATGGGAGAAATTGGCCAAAACAAAGAAGCTACAGGCCCTTACGCAAGTCTAAACTCCAGTGGGGCAGTCAAATCTTAAAGCTTGAAAATTATCTGCTTTGATTCCAGGTCTCCCATCTGGGTCACACTGATGCAAGAGATGGGTTCCCACAGCCTTGGGCAGCTCTGTCCCTGTGGCTCTGCAGGGTACAGCCTCCTTCTTGGCTGCTTTCACAGACTGGTGTTGAGTGTCTGTGGCTTTTCCAGGCACACAGTGCAAGCTGACGGTGTATCTACCATTCTGGAGTCTGGAATGTAGTGGCTCTCTTCCCACAGCTCCTCTAGGCAGTGCCCCAGTAGGGACTCTGCGGGGCCTCCAACCCCACAGTTCCCTCTGCCCTAGCAGAGGTTCTCCAAGAGGGCCCTACCCCTATAGCAAACATCTGTTGGGACATCCAGGAGTTAGTATACATCTTCTGAAATCTAGGCAGGGATCCCCAAACCTCATTTCTTGACTTCTGTGCACCTGAAGGAAAAACACCACATGGAAGCTGCCAAGGCTTTAGGCTTGCACCCTCTGAAGCCATGGCCCAAGCTATACTTTGGCCCCTTTTAGTCATGGCTGAAACAGCTGAGATGCAAGGCACCAAGTCCCTAAACTGCACACAGCAGAGGGACCCTGGCCCTGACCCATGAAACCATTTTTTCCTCCTAGGCCTCTGGGTCTGTGATGGAAGGGGCTGCCACAGTGGTTTCTGACATGCCCTGGAGACATTTTCCCCATTGTCTTGCTGATTAACATTCTGCTCCTTGTTACTTATGAGAATTTCTGCAGCTGGCTTGATTTTATCCTCTGAAAATGTGGTTTTCTTTTCTATCACATTGTTAGGCTGCAACTTTTCCAAACTTTTATGCCATTTCCCTTTTAAATCTGAATGCCTTTAACAGTGCTCAAGTCACCTCTTGAATGCTCTGCTGCTTAGAAATTTCTTCCACCGAATACCCTAAATCATCTCCCTCAAGTTCAAAGTTCCACAAATTGCTAGCACAGGGGCAAAATGCCACAAGTCTCTTTGCTAAAACATAACAAGAGTCACCTTTGCTCTGGTTCCCAACAAGTTTCTTATCTCTATCTGAGACCATCTCAGCCTGGATTTTATTGTCCATATAATTATCAGCATTTTGGTCAAAGCTATTCAACAAGTCTTTAGGGAGTTCCAAACTTTCCCATATTTTCCTGTCATATTCTGAGCCCTCCAAATTATTCCAACCTCTGCCTGTTAAGTAGTTCCAAAGTCATTTCCACATTTTGGGGTATTTTTTCAGCAATACCCTACTCTCTCTACTGGTACCAATTTACTGTATTAGTCTGCTTTCATGCTGCTGATAAAGACATGCTTGAGACTGGCAAGAAAAAGAGATTTAATGGACTTACAGTTCCACGTGGCTGGAGAGGCCTCACAATCATGGCGGGAGGCAGGAAGGAGCAAGTCACATCTTACATAGATGGCGACTGGCAAAGAGAGCTTGTGCAGGGAAACTCATGTTTTTAAAACCATCAGATCTTGTGAGACTCATTCAATATCATGAGAACAGTGCAGGAAAGACCCACCCTCATAATTCATTCACCTCCCAACGGGTTCTTCCCATGACATGTGGGAATTGTGGGAGTTACTATTCAAGATGAGATTTGGGTGGGGACACAGTCAAACCATATCATATGTAATCCTGCACAATTTAAGTTCTTTTGAATCTCAGTTTTCTCATCTTTAAAATAGGTATGCACTCCTACTGGTGGGTTAGCTGTGATGTTTAAAAGGGAAACATGTGAACAGTGCTGGCACTTGAGAGGTACTTAATAAAACCAAGTATTCCTTCATTTGTTCATAACATCTGAGGCTGAGTCAATACCCCCATCAGTGAACCAAGCCACAGGAGGTAATGTAGAAATCAGGGCAGCCCTGGCCTGGGTTAGGGTTGCTGATTGGGTGGGCCAACATGGTTTCTAGAGAGTGGCAACAGGAGATTAATCAAGGATGGCATCTGGTTGCCTCAGACCACAAATAATTGCTTCTAACATTCTCCAAACTTAGAATCATTTCAAGGGGTGAGAGTGTGCCACATTTGAAACAAATTGTTAACAATAGGGGATTCATTAAACACACACACAATTAAAACCTATTTAACACACATTTTATGAATGGCTGTACACCCATTAAAATGATTTTGAATGGGAATTTTCTTTATTCTTCATTTCCCTTCAAATCTCCTAGATGATATAGGTTTTTCTATTTTTCCTTTTTGGTTTCTACCACTTTTGATCTCTAGAGTTTGGTCTCTACTTACTTTTCAATTTCTTTTTATTTTGTGTTTAGTGTTTACTTCATTTAAATTTTTTTTTTGAAAGAAAGAAAAAGAGAGGAAAGAAAGTAAGAGTGAAAGAAAGAAAAAAAAAAGAATGTAAGAGAGAAAGAAAGAGGAAGAGAAAGAGAGAGAGAGAATGAGATTCTTGTTCTATTGCCCAGGCTAGAATGCAGTCTAGTCTGTTCTTGCATTGCTATAAAGGAACACCTCAGATTGGGTAACGTATAGAGAAAAGAGTTTCAACCTGCTTATAGTTCTGCAGACTCTGCAAGCATGGCCCCAGCATCTGCTTCTGGTGAGGCCTCAGGCAGCTTCCAATCACGGCAAAATGTCAAAGGAGAACAAGCAATGTCACGTAGCAAGAGAGGGAGTAAGAGAGAGAAAGGAGGGGAGGTCCCAGACTTTTAAAGAACCAGATCTCCTGTAAACTCGCTGAGTAAGAATTCACTGTTACCAAGGAGACAGCGCTAAACCATTAATGAGGGATCTGCCCCTATGATCCAGTCACCTCCCACCAGGCCCCACCTGCAACACTGGGAATCACATTTCAACATGAGATTTGGATTTTATTTATGGTTAAATAAAATTTAACCATATCACTCTTAAATTCTGTAACAAAGATCCATGATCAGTAGCCTGGATATTTTGTTGCCCATCTAGATCAAGACTCTCTCTTTCTCTTCACTACTCAAGGCCCCTTAGACTGACATGTATAGATTAAGAAAATGGATTCCCTTGCCCTCTGGCTTCCATTTTGGGGTTGGTTTCTGGGAGTTCTCCGCAGAAAGATGGAAGAGAGGAATGAAATTGGATTATTGATCTCCGTGTCCTTCCTGCAAGGCTGCTGTGGGCTAGCAATTTCCCTCAACAACAGGCCAGTTCCTTTCCCACAGCCCTCTCCAAATGTCCTTTCTGTTTCATATTTCTGGTAACTCCTTCTCCACTTTTGCCTCTTCAGGCCCACAGATATGATGATCCTACTAACTCCCAGGTCCTTACTACGCTATGGCTTTGCTAGTATGCCTCCATATACGCTGTTCTTATTTATTATCCTCTTTATTTATTACTCAGTTTGAGTATCCCATCTGTTTCATCGACTGAAAAAAACAGGCAGCATTTCCTTTTGCTAATGATTGACAATTAGGCTTAAGACCATAAGCTAACAAACTAATAGATTTTACCATGGAGCTAAAAGAGGCCCCTAATGAAATATGTTATTGATCACTGTTATAGAGATCGTCAGTATACACAAACACACACACACACACACACACACACACAGAGTTAGGAATAAAATTTTAAAACTCAAAGGGGAAGTAACAACATTACTAACATTCAGAGTAGATAGCAGTGTTCTTCTACAAAAGTGTTTACAACTGTGTTGACATGAATACTAGATTGCAATTTGGTCAGACTCCTGGGAAGTTAGTGTTTTCAAATGCAGGTCTCTTGGAAAAGAAGATAAAATATCATTGGATTCCCATTTGTTCAGTCTAGTTAGGTCACAATTTATCAAAAAAGAAAGTGGAAATTGAATTTAGTGTTGTCAACTACACACGGTTGGAAACAAAATATGGAAAAATTTATGTTTTCCCAAGATGAGAGTATGATGTTTCCAAAAGAAACTTTAAAGCTCACCTAATCCAAGATGTTCCAGATTGTCCTGTGACTGGTCCTGGGGTCCCTACAATGCTTCTACAGAGGATTCCTCAATCTGATGGGATTCAGCCCTTCACCCACCACTCTTATTTCCAGAGAAGCAATTGTAAAGCTAATCCCCAAATGTTTTAATTTGAATAAATAAGTCACTGTTAGATTAAAAACAAAAGAAAAATATAAAAGCCATTCTGATTCAAAGCCATTTATTTACTTCCCATTAACTAATGAAGTTATATCTAAGATAAATAAGAAATTTCCTGACTATCAAATAGTTTGCTCCTCAACTTAGGTCCTAGAGTACCTTCTGATTGTTCTTACTATTTATCATATTACAGTCATTCTAATGAAATCATCAGTGATTTACACACACATACACGCACACGCCTGTATATATATTAAATGCATATGTTAAGATCTTCTAGATAATGTATATTACGTACATATTTATTTATTTATAAAATTTTTAAGAATCTTTATAAGGGCATATGGTCCAAAGTTTAGTTGCTGGCTACAGTGGTTAAAGTAATATTAGCTTCTGTAACAAATAAGCCCAAAATGTATTTTGCCTCAAACTCAGATTTTATTTATCGCTGGGAAGGTGATCAGCTCAGTAGAGTTGTCCCCCTTACAGTCATTCAAGGACCTAAAGTGACAGAGGCTTTGCCACCTTCAATATGTAGGGACCAAGGCCATGATGGTCATTTCCCTCCCATCCAGCCCAAAGGGGAAATTATCGTGGAAGATCACATCTGGAAGATTTTTCAAGACCAGGAAAATGTGGCATATACATCACTTCTACTTACATTCTGTGAGCTAAAACTCAGTTACACAGCTACCAAACTGCAACTGAGGATGGGAAACAAGTCTAGCTGTGCGCTCATGAAGGAAAGGACACAGATTTGGGGACTATCTAGCAGCTCTGTCACAATGGCATTGAAACCTTCCTTTCTTTCAATTCCCAAAACACATACCTACGACACAGGAAGGAAGAATCATCCCCATTTTCTAAATGGGAATGCTAAAAGCACAGTGTGCTGACAATGGAAGCCAAGAGAGATCTCTCCATTCTCTTAGGCCTGAGACTTGTATTAAATGTTCCAAACCATCCTGGTTATGCTAGGGAGAGAAGTCCGCAGAAATAGGACCTAGTTCCCCCACTGGCTCAGAGAACAGCTCTGGCTTCATTCGTTGCTTTATTTCCCAGTACACCACCTATGAAATTCACCGCCCTCTACAGGAGACATTTATCTTATTGACTTAATACCAGAAGACTATACACTTACTGCTTATATCTCAAACAGAGGTCTGTGGCTAAACCCTCTACCATGGTTATCAAAATGTATGGTGCTTATTTAAGATAAGACTAGTTGCTCGTGAGAAATCCTGAAATCTCGGTGGCTTACCATATAATAAATGTATCTCTCCTGCATGTAAAGAAAAATGAGTGTTCCTGATCTGCTGCCAGTTCTCCTCTGAGCATTAATTCAAGATCCAGCCTCCATTCAATTTACTACTTTTCTGTTTTCAACATGTGGTTTCCAAGGTTACCCCGGAGATGTTCATCCAGACTGCCAGTGAGAAAAAGAGGGGCTGGAGAAGTGTGTCTCATTCTTGACCCTCTCTTCCTGCAAGTGACACATAAGTCACCACTGCTCACATTTTACTGACAAAGCTATTAGCATAGCCACACCTAAATGTAAGGGAGGCTGAGAAAATGGTTATTCTCCAACAAGAGTTCTATGCTATAATAAGAAAAGCGTAAGTTTTTGATGAAGAGCTAGCTCTCTGTGTTACAACTCACTCGGAGCCAGTAGAAAGAATCTCTTTACTTGGCTAGTTGTTATCAGTGCCACAAACAGTTCTATTTTCATAAGTAGTCACTTACAGAGGGTTTTCTTTTTTTTATTATGCTTTAAGTTCTGGGGTACATGTGCAGAATGTGCACGTTTGTTACATAGGTATACACATGCCATGGTGGCTTGCTGTATCCATCACCCTGTCATCTACATTAGGTATTTCTTCTAATGTTATCCCTCCCCTATGCCCCCACCCCCCGCTATCCCTGCCCTAGCCCTCCACCTGCCAGCAGGCCCCGGTGGGTGATGTTCCCCTCCCTGTGTCCATGTGTTCTCACTGCTCAACACTCACTTATGAGTGAGAACATGTGGTGTTTGCTTTTCTGTTCTTGTGTCACTTTGCTGAGAATGATGGTTTCCAGCTTCATCCATGTCCCTGCAAAGGACACGAACTCATCCATTTTTATGGCTGCATAGTATTTCATAGTATATATCACTGATGGGCACTTGGGTTGGTTCCAAGTATTTGCTATTGTAAACAGTGCAGCAATAAACATAAGTGTGCATGTGTCATTATAATAGAACGATTTATAATCCTTTGGGTACATACCCAGTAATGGGATTGCTGGGTCAAACGGTATTTCTATTTCTAGGTCCTTGCAGAACTGCCACACTGTCTTCCACAATGGTTGAACTAATTTACACTCCCACCAACAGTGTGAAAGCGTTTCTATTTTAGCCTAATGTGGCCAAGCTTTCAACGTAAGAGAACACTTTAAAATGTAAGTAAATTTTTATGAGTAGGTATGCACTGCATTCTTAAAGGATCCACAGCATTTAGATCAGATTTTCAGAGGGCTTTAATATCCCCACACATTATTTTTAAAAATCATTGCCATAGCAGGGTTTTTTTTTTTAAAGTAGCTCTGCCCTTCTAGGCCCCATTCCCTAACCCAGTGGTTCATGTCATCAGACCCACTGAGGATCACTTTGAATGTACGGATTTCAGGACACTAACCAGCCCTATTTCTTAACAATTAAGTTGGGCAGAAGGAAAGACATTAGGCATCCTGGAAATACATGTATTTTTTACAACTCTTCAAGGAGTCATTGTCCTTACTCCTTGGGCGAATCCGAACAGGTGCATCATTTATTGCAGAGAGGTGAGGATGTTCACTCCTCACTAATGCTGCCGGCATTTAGCTGCCCCCACTCAGAGTACGTCTGTGTTCCCTGATTGTTTCTAACATAAACAAGTTTGAGTACATTTGTCAGACCCACTTTCCATTTCATACATCCCTTGAGTGTGCCTTTTTAATTATGATGCCTGACATTTATTAACTATCTCTCATGTGCTGGGCATCATGCTTTTCACTCTATGTTTCATTTAAAATTCACAGCAACCCATTTACAGATGGGTAAACTGGGGTTTAGAGACCTGTATAACTTATGCAACATCATAGGGCTAAGGGCCTGAACCTAGATTCAAACCTCACTGCCTGATTTCAATCCATTTTTCTGATTCAAAAACCTACTTTTTTAAAAAAGGCAGGTCTTGCTATGTTGCCCAGGCTGGTTTCTGACTCCTGAGCTAAAGTAATCCTCTGGCTTTGTCCTTCCAAAGTGCTACTATTACAGGCATGAGCCATCACATCTGAAGATCAAGAACCTACTTTTAATCTCCCCTCTTTTTTAGAAAATTGTAGGAATCTTTCATGGTTTTATTATTTGCTTCTCCTACTCTCAGCAGATTTTGCTTTCTCTCTCTGCTACCACTTTACGTTCTTATCTTTCCTAGTTTAAAATTTTAATTCTGAGTAGTCTATGTATAAAACAGAGAACCTGTATAAGTTTCTTAGTGATAACAATGCATGTATAATTTTACATCAATTTTTCAAGTCAGAAGCACCAAATGAAGTAGATATGAAACATTCTGGGTCTTACCAGAATGTCAGGTAGAGCTACGAAGTCCTTTGTTTCTGCTTTAACAGAAAGAGGAAAATGTTGGCTGCTGTAAGTCCACAGATATCCCTAGAGCTTTGATCACAACATGCATAGCTGAGTGAGGCTGTTTATGACAAACACTTCAAAAAATAATTAACTGTTATATCTGACTTCACGTCTCAAGGAATCCAAGGTGTGATATCAAGAATTTGTGTTCAAACTGTAAATTATGTTGCAGCAGATGCACATGGTCGCATTTCCTTAATTCATTCTGTATAAATGTCCCATTTTGGGAAGAGGCAGAGCAAGATGGCAGAATAGAAAGCTCCACAGATCTTCCCCTTTACAAAAACACCAAGTTAACAACAATCTACACAAGAAAACACCTTCATTAAAAAAAAACAAAAATTAGGTGAGCACTCATAGTACCTGGTTTTAACTTCATATCATTGAAAGAGGCACTGCACTGAAGAGATAGAACAAACAGTCCTGAATCTCCAATGCCACCCCCTCCCCACATCGGCTGCATGGTGCTAACAGCAGCTCTGGTGCTGCAGGAGGGAGAACACTGCAGTTGTCAGGCTTTGAACTCAGTGCTTTGAACTCAGAACTAGAAAAGCAAGAGCAAACCAAACCCAAAATAAGAAGAAAAGAAATAATAATCAGAGAAGAAATAAATGAAATTGAAGTAAAATGCAAAAGATCAATGAAACAAACCATTGATTTTTTGAAAAGTCAGACAAAATTGACAAACCTTTAGCCAGACTAAGAAAAAATGAGAGAAGATCCAAATAAATAAAATCAGAGATGAAAATGAGATATTACAACTAATACTGCAGAAACTCAGAAGATCATTAATGACTACTATGAGCAACTATGTGACAATAAATTGGAAAATCTAGAGGAAATGTACAGATTTCTAGTTACATACAACCTACCAGGATTGAACCTTGAAGAAATCCAAAACCTAAATAGTCCAACAAAAAGTAATGAGATTGAAGTAGTAATAAAAAGTCTTCTAGTCAAGTCCAGGACTTGATGGCTTCACTGCTGAATTCTACCAGATATTTAAAGAAGAACTAATACTAAATCTACAGAAACTATTCCATAAAAAAAAAAAAAGAGGAGGAGGAGGAGGAAATACTCCCAAACTAATTATATGAGACCAGTACTACCCTGATACCAAAACCAAAGATACATCAAAAAAAAAAAAAAAAGAAAAGAAAACTACAGGCCAATATCTCTGTTGAATATTGCTGCAAATTTCCTCAACAAAACACTAGTAAACCTAATTCAACAATACATTAGAAAGATCATTCATTATGGCCAAGTGGAATTTATCCCTGGGATGCAAGGATAGTTCAACATATGCTAATCAATCAATGTGATACCTCATATCAACACAATGAAGGACAAAAACTATATTATCATTTTAATTGATGCTGGAAAAGCATCTGATAGAATTCAACATCCCTTCATGATAAAATCCTTTTAAAAAGTTGGAGATAGAAGAAACATATCTGAACATAATAAAAGTCATATATGACAGACCCACAGCTAGTATCATACTGAATGGGGAAAAACTGAAAGCCTTTCCTCTAAGATCTGAAAGAGGACAAGGATCCCCACTGCCACTACTGTTACTCAACATAGTACTGGAAGTTCTAGCCAGAGAAATCAGACAAGAGAATGATATAAAACGTATCCAAATTAATAAGGAAGAAGTCAAATTATGCTTGTTTCAGATGATCTGATCTTATATTTGGAAAAACCAAGGCCTCCACAAGGAAACTATTAGAACTGATAAACAAATTTAGTAAAGTTGCAGGACATAAAATCAACACACAAAAATCAGTAGCATTTCTATATGCCAACAGTGAACAATGTGAAAAGGAAATTTAAAAAGTAATCCCATTTATAATAGCCGCATATAAAGTTAAATACCTAGGAAGTAACTTAACCAAATAAATGAAAGATCTCTAAAATGAAAACTATGAAACACTGATGAAAGAAATCAAAGAGGACACCAAAAACTGGAAAAATATTCCACATTCATGGATTAAAAGAATCAATATCATTAAAATGTCCATACTACCAGAAAAAAATATACAGATTCAATACAATGTTTCTTAAAATACTAATGACATTTTTCACAGAAATTAAAAAACTCTAAAATTTATATGGAATCACAAAAGACCCAGAATAGCCAAAGTTATCCTAAGCAAAAAGAACAAAACTTAAGAAATCACACTATCTTACTGTGAATTATACTACAGAGCTATAATAACCAAAACAGATTGGTACTGGCATAACAACAGACACATAGACCAATAGAACAGAATAGAGAACCCAGAAACATGTCCACACATCTACAGTTAACTCATTTTTTACAAAGATGCCAAGAATATATACTGGGGAAAAAAACAGTTTCTTCAATAAATGGTGCTGGGAAAACTGGATATCTATATGCAGAAGAACGAAACTAGACCCCTATCTCTCACCATATACAAAAATCAAATCAAAATAGATTAAAGACTTAAATGTAAGACCTAAAACTATGAAACTACTACAAGAATCCTTTGTGGAAAATCTCCAGGACATAGGCCTGGGCAAAATTTCTTGAGCAATACCTCACAAGCACAGGCAACCAAAGCAAAAATGGACAAATGGGATCACATTAAGTGAAAAGTTCTTGCACAGCAAAGGATACAATCAGCAAAGTGAAGAGAGAATGCACAGAATAGGAGAAATATTTGCAAACTATCCACCTGACAAGGGATTATTAACTAGAATATATAAGGAGTTCAAACAACTCTATAGGAAAAAAAATGTAATAATCCAATCAAAAGATGGGCAAAAGATTTGAATGGACATTTCTCGAAAGAAGACATACAAATGGCAAACAGGCATAGGAAAACATGCTCAACATCATTATCAGAGACATGCAAATCAAAACTATAAGGAGATACCATCTCACCCCAGTTAAAATGGCTTATATCCAAAAGATAGGCAATAACAACTCCTGGTGAGGATGTGGAGAAAAGGGAACCCTTCTATATTGTTGGTGGGAATGTAAATTAGTATAGCTACTATGGAGAACAGTCTAGAGGTTCCTCAAAAATCTAAAAATTGAGCTACTGCATGATCCAATGATGCCACTGCTGGGTATATACCCAAAAGAAATCGGTATATTGAAGAGATATCTGCCCTCTTCTATTTGTTGCAGCACTGTTTACAATAGTTAAGATTTGGAAGCAACCTAAGTGTCCACCAGCAGAAAAACGGATGAAAAAAATGTAGTGCATATACACAATGGAGTATTATTCAGCCATAAAAAAAAGAATGAGATTCAGTCATTTGCAACAACATGGATGAACTGGAGATCATTATGTTAAGTGAAATAAGCCAGGCACAGAAAGACAAACATCACATCTTCTCACTTATTTGTAGGATCTAAAAATCAAAACAATTGAACTCATGGTCATAGAGAGTAGAAAAATGGTTATCAGAACCTGGGAAGGGTAGTAGGGGGCTGAGGAGCAGGTGGGGATGGTTAAGGAGTGTAAAAAAATAGTTAGAATGAATAAGATCTAGTATGTAATAGCACAACAAGATGAATATAGTCAATAATAACTGTACATTTAAAATAGCTTAAAGGGTATAATTGGATTATTTATAACTCAAAGTATAAATGCTTGAGGAAATGTATCCCCATTCTCCATGATGTGCTTATTTCACATTGCATGCCTATATCAAAACATCTCATGTAATACACAAATATATATATATCTATTATGTACCTAGCAGAATTAAAAATTTTAAAAAGTAAAATAAAAATGTCCCATGTTATGTCTTTCTGAATCCTTGTCTCTGCTCTCCCTCCCTGCTGACCTGGTATGACTAAGCTCCATCAGCATCTGAAAAGCAAGTCTAGAATCACCAGTACCATAAGGAGGAAGTAGTTATAACTGTTTAAATGGCACAAAGCTCCTAATCATAAAAATTTACTTCAATTTTCCCACTAAGGAAGCCCACTTCCATCACTTGACTGGTGTTAGGAAATATGGGTGGTGTTTGTAATTTTTTTTTCTCACTAGCATTTTTCATGGGAGTAAGTTGGAAAGGAAAGAGGGATAAAGCATACATCAGTCAATGACACTATATTCTGCATTTCACTAATAGATCAAAATGGTTAAAAGGTTGAAAAGAGTTTATAATGAATTTTTCAAGGATTTTAGTTGTTTCTGCTATTTCTAAACACTGTAATAGACAAGAAAAAGAAAGAGAATACATCACCTGTATATTACATCACCTGTAATAAGAGATGAGAGACAGAAAGACTTGAGTACAGATGTCAGTGGTTTAACATGTTAATTCAAAAATTAGTTTAACATTATGCCTTACATACATAGATACTCCATAGTTAACTTCTGGCAGCCAGCACAGTTTAACTGTAATAGGCCAGCAGCTACCTATCAATGCAGAATCTTCCTCCACATCACCTTTCTCTTGGCTTTGCTTATACCACAACTTTTAATCCTTTGGTCTTCTTGCACCCTCCAGTCTTCTACTTGAGCTAATAAATATATTTAAATTTTTTCTATCCTGAAAGGACATCCCTTTCATTGGCCCAGGCCCTACCTTTAACTTTGTGCTTGATTTCCTTCTTTGTTCAGCTGCTTTGAAAGAATATTCTACTCTAGTTAATTCTACATCTACATCCTTACTTCTCATTTCCCATTCTCCACCAACCACGAAGAGCTGGTTTTCACCTCCTACTACCCACCACACACTTGCCTCAACTCTAAAAATTGCTCTGGAAATGGCCACCAACTATCTCCATAGTGTCAAATCTGCCAATTATCTATTCTTACAGTGTTGGTTCCCCCTATTCCATTTGAGAATGCTAGAGGCTCACTGCTTTCTAAAATTGTATACCATTGGTTTCCATGGGATTATTCGCTTATAGGTTTATCTCCACTCTGACTGTTCTATGGCTGCCTCCTGCATGAGTATTTTTGCTTCTCCTCTGCCTGTCTCTTGAATGCTGGTGTTCCACAGGGCTGTATCTTCTCCTCACTTTTTTTGCACATTGCTCTTCACAGTATAGATTTTTCTCAGGTGATATCATTTGAGCTAATGATTTGAACTCTCACCTATGTGCTAATGGCAAACAAAGCTCGTTCCACAGCCCTGTCCTCTGCCCTGACCTTCAGATGCAATTAACCAAATGTCTTCTAGATATATTCCCCAGAATATCTAGTTATCTCTGTTTAATACAGGCAAACCTGAATATAACATCTTCTCCTAAGACAATAAAAGTTCTCCAGATTCATTCCTCCTTGGTTCCCAGTAACATTTGTGGTAACAATGTCTTTGGGGATAATATCTGAGCCAGACTACCAAGGAGTCATTTCTTATCTGCAGCCCTTGCTGTGTGGACGGTAGGCCATTGGTTCTCTCTGCCCCACAATTGATTGGAGCAGGAGACAGAAAGACACAGGCATTTGGGATGCAGCCGAGTCTCAGGAATGGTCGAGCACAAGAGGAAAGATGCATAAGCTCCTGACACTAAGATTCAAGGGTGGCCTTGAATCCAGAACCACCACCCCTGTGAAATCCAGACCTCTTTTGACTCCTATTCTTAGAAGAGAGTTCTGTGCTCTGCACAATTGAGAAAGGTCTCTGTCTCTTGTAACAAAAATAATCTTGACTAATACTATAATTTTAAAACCACTTGTATCTTTAAATCAAAGGACCTCATCACATAAACAGGACAACAATGCAATTTCTATTAGCATACGATGTCTCTCCCACCTACAGGCCCCCACTGTTATAAAAACTCCCAAATTGACTCTAATTATCTATCTAGATTTACCTAGCTAAGTAAAATCTTAGGCAACATGCTGTCTCTATTCCAATTCTCTTCTCATTCAGCAGCTCAGAATTTAAAATGTCAAATGTAAATTATTAAAGAATGCATTTAAAAAGCCATTTCTGTAGGTTTCCAGAATTTCTGAGGCTGCATTTTTGCTAGCTGTTTTAATAATCCTTCTTTAACTTCCATTTGTCAAATTATCTTTAATCAACAAAAGTGCTGTTGCATGAGGTATACAAATGGGAAAGAGCAAAATGTTCCTCAAGGTGCCTTCTCTTGCAATGAGCCAAAGTGACTCCTGAGTCGAGCTGATTTTAAGAAAAGGTATGCTCTGAGTTCTAGCATGAAATGACAGATTCCATCATAAAAGGAATCCAGATGGTGTAGGTACTGCCTGACATCTAATGATAATATTCATAATTGTTAAGTTTAAAAGCATTTCATGTGTAATCACTTCTTTCAGGAGTAAAATGGAGTCCTTTCTGAGATCAGCCTGGGCTTAGCTATTTTTTAGTGAGTCAGAAGCAATACAAAATACCTAAAGGTGGAAGCAATTTGTCACAGTAACATGTAACAATTCGAAGTTTTAACTCCTTCATTCTGAAAGGATCTTTCCCTTAAAAGCAGGCAATTGATTGGAGACATTATTTTATGGCAACTAAGTAGTTCGTGGTAGATGTTTGAAAGAGTCAGTACCAACTCCCCTGACAAAATTTTACAAGGAATAAACATAATCTTCCAGGTTAACTAATTTTCAGAAATCTTAACTGTTTTTGTTTTTGTTTTTTGTTTTTTTGTGAGACGGAGTCTTGCTCTGTTGCCAGGCTGGAGTGTAGTGGCAAGATCTCCGCTCACTGCAATCTCTGCCTCCCGGGTTCAAGCGATTCTCCTGCCTCAGCCTCCTAAGTAGCTGGGATTACAGGCACGCACCACAATGCCCAGCTAATGTTTTGTATTTTTAGCAGAGACAGGATTTCACCATGTTGACCAGGATGGTCTCAGTTTCCTGACCTCGTGATCTACCCGCCTCAGCCTCCCAAAGTGCTGGGATTACAGGCGGGAGACACCGCACCCAGCCTCAACTGATTATTTTATTAGGGCTTCCATCCCAGATAAGTGATAAATACTTTCAGCATCTATATTGCAAACTAGAAATAGTTAATCCTGTAGTTTTTCAAACAACTATGACTCACCATGAATCATGGTGAAGGAGGGGGAAATAGGGAAAAGAAAGAGGGAAAGAAAACACTATATTGAGCTGTGTTTTCTCATTCAACACCTTGGTTATCCATTAAGCTTTTTTTAATATCCCTGTCGTCATATCCCTAAAAGCTTAATTCTGTATGCAGAGCAAAAATTAAAAGTGACAAACAATTCAACAAAGGTTTGTTAAACTTTTTCTCTTACACTTACCAGGAATCATGTGGTCCAAGTCATCATTTGAGTTCATTTAATTTCAGCTGAAATCTACAGATAATTATTTTCACTAAAAGGCTACAGTCTTATTTTGACCACTTATGAACTTAGAGTGTCATAATCTTGGCTTTCAATTTGGGGATATAAGAACTTATTATCACATAGTAAAATCACCAGCCTAGCTAGTCTAGGCTATCACCCTAGCAATTAAAAGATACACATTGGCTGGATGCAATGTCTAACATCTGTAATCCCAGCACTTTAGGAGGCGGAGGTGGACAGATCATCTGAGGTCAGGAGTTCGAGACTAGCCCAGCCAACATGGTGAAACTTTGTCTCTACTAAAAATACAAAAATTAGCCAGGCATAGTGGTGCACACTTGTTGTCCCAGCTACTCCAGAGGCTGAGGCAGGAGAATCTCTTGAATCAAGGAGATGATGGTTGCATTGAGCTGAGATCACACCATTACACTCCATCCTGGGCAACAAGAGTTAAACTCTGTCTCAAAAAAAAATAAAAAAATAAAAGATACACATTTATGTTACATATCAATAAATTTTAATAAAAACATAAGCTTCTGATTATCCGGAGTGAAAAAAATAAATTCAGGAAAAATGTCTACCAATAACATGAGATAATAAAATCAACTTTTTCCTCTACTATTTAATATACTGCTTTGGAATTTCAGCGTAATTAAAATTATGTATATATTTATTTGTGCACACACACACACATACTCATGCACATACACACATATAAGTCCACATTCTCCAATACACCTTGTACCAAAAATAATAGATTAGGATTACCAAATCATAAACAATATGTATTATATCCTACTAATGTTGAAATATGTTTAAGCAATCTAAAAGAAGAATGGCTCATTATAGGTACAGTAAACAGGTAAACTATCTAAAATATTTATATATATATCAGAGGTAATTTAATAAATTATATTTAAAAACTCATTGAAGAAATACTCCTATACACACATGGAGTATACTTTCAATTTAGAAAGACAAAAAAATACAAAGACATGAAAATAGATTGAATGCAAAAGGAATTTGGCAAAGGGAGAATTCAGGTGAGCTGGATAAATTACCAAAAATTTCTAAAGCAGTGGTTCTCAACCTTGGCTACACATCAGAATTACTGTGGGTTCTATTAATGCAGGTTCTGATTTACTTGGTCTTAGTTGTGGGCTTGGCACTGGAAATATTTTAACTCCCCGGATAATTGTAATATGAAGTCAAAGTTGAGAACCACTGCTCTAATTGATAGAAGCCGTGAAACTGTCTCTCAGACGGGACTGGAATGAGAAGAAGTGCATCAAGAAAAGGGAATGGGTAATGTAAAATCGGGCACCATCATTCAAAGGAGAGATGAGCTGAGAAGGAAATACTGTTGGCAAAAGCTCCGGCCACCTGTATCTCAGCCAGAGCATTCCATAATGGCATTTACTTAGTAAGGGCCCAACAGCTCAGAGCACGGACTTCAGTGTACACATTGAGAATATCAATCATCAGATGATCAGTCTCTCAGAAACTTTTCTCAATAATTGGAGTCACAAAATATTAAAGTATCAGTCAGAATGCCAAAGCATGCCTTTATAATAACAGACATAACAGCCCAGGGGATCGTATGTTATACTGACACTGGGGCAAAGCTATATGGGAAACCAAATTATAGTCAGAAGGTAGTGTAAAGAATCAGAACAAGGGCAACTAACTGTATGATTTCAGTGGCTAATGCAGCAAGTATGGAGAGCGGGATGCTTCCACCTCCACTGCATACACATTCCTGATTCATGGACCAGATAGTTATGCAATTTCAGAGCCATTTTTCTCCAAGATGATGCCCTTCCTCCTCATTTGTCTTTGCTTTCATGCTACTGCCTGCTTTCATTGGTATTCCCTTGCTTTATCAATGTTAATGCCATAGATTACATTACAATTAAGCTTGAGTTATTCTTCCAGATTTTGACCTGGAAATATAATATCTCTAATCACTATGTTTTGATTTCATTTTTCTAAGGCTCATCAATCTGAAGAAAACTTAATTTTGCTACCTCTAGGAGACAATTGGGAATAACAAGGCAGAGAACTGAAGCCGAGGGGACATAGTCAGCAGTAATGAGAAGTCAGTTTGTACAGATCTGGTAAGGACAAAAAACAGGATGTACTGTGTACAGGTTGAGTATCCTTTATTCAAAATGCTTGCGGCCAGAAATGTTTTGGACTTTGGATTTTTTATTGTATTTACTGGCTGAGCAGTCTGACTCTGAAAATCTACAGTTCAAAATGCTCCAATGACCATTTCCTTTGAGTGTCATGTCAGCACTCGAAAAGTTTAGATTTTGGAGCATTTTTAATTTTGAATTTTTGGATTAGGCATAGTCATCCTGTATTCATTTATTCATACCTTCTTCTTCCTCTATCAAAATTTTGAGCATAAGCAAGCATTATCAATTATTATTTGGACATTTGAATGTTATGTGTGAATATATATATACAGGTATTTATATATATATTGTTTAAATCAACAAGAGCTTATGTATTTGCCTTTGCTTCCTCTTAGTCAGTAGGATAGTGGGTAGGGCTTCCTTCTTTCCTTCTTGCAACTGTTATTTATAAAGAGACTCTCCTCACCGTAATGCTATTCCAACGCTCCAGATCAGATTGGCTTCTGAATTACAGTATTCATGCTAGTCCATGATTAATCTCTTTTTCATTGCAAAACATGTTATTATTAAAAGATGAAATCAATGCTTTGATTTTGAAAAATTCAAATAAAAAGAAAATATCATGATAACTTATCTAGATACCATCTATGAGTATTGCTGCTGAAATATAAAAAGGATGGAAATATAATTTCTAAGTACTGAACTTTAAAAGTAAATTAGTCATTTCAGTTCATCTACTGGGTGGAACTGAAGCCTTGGTTCATTTAAAAAAATAAAAAAAGAAGTGAAATCAGAGATTTAGACATCATATACACTTAGGTTGTATTATAATTAGTTAGCTTGTACGTGACATTTGACTTTTTGTCATTTTATATTTAAGCATAGTTACAACTCACAGCATCTCTAGAAGGACAGCATGTAATACGATTTGGCTGTATGTCACTACCCAAATCTTATATCGAATTGTAATCCCCAGGTGTCAAGGGAAGGACCTGGTGAGAGATGATTGGATCATGGGGGTAGTTTCCACCATGCTGTTCTCATGATAGTGAGTTCTCACAAGATTTGATGGTTTGTGTGTGGCACGGTTCCTCTCTGTCTCACTCTCTCTCCTGCCTCCATGTAAGACACGCCTTGCTTCCCCTTCACCTTGCACTATAATTGTAAGTTTCCTGAGGCTTCCCCAGCCATGTCGAACTGTGAGTCAATTAAACCTCTTTTCATTAAAAATTATCCAATCTCAGGTAGTTGTTTATAACAGTATGAAAATGAACTAATACAGCATGATTCATCAAAACCTCAACTAAGAAATGTACTCAGAGGAGCTACACTCACAAGTTCATATTCTAGGTTCCAAGTTCTATACTTAGTATACTACCTAAGTTAAAATCATGCTGAGAGGCTGAGGTTACCCTCAGATCATTCCGACTGATCCACTCTCTGGTTCGATCCTCTTTTCCACTGTTAATTCTGATGCCCACTCAAGAGTTACCTCTGACCTCGATCACTTTGCTTTGCATTTATTCCATTGAGGACCCCATTTTGACAAACACAATCAGTACTCAGACACCTGAAGTTCTGCTTGTTCTCTTCCCTGCTCCAATACTTGGCTTCTACCAAACACATCATACACTAATTTCAATTTTTTTCTCTACTTAATTCTCAAACCAAAGATATGTAATCTTAAACTTGACCCCCTTATTTCCATTTTCCAACACTTGCTAATTCTATCTCCTCAGAATACATGAATTCAGTGTCCTTAATGTGCTAGGTTGATTCCAAGGAAGAAAACAACATCTATTTCTCTTCTACACTTGTAAATATAAGAAATACTGATAGTTTCAGAAAGTTTTCAAATTTATTCAACATTTTTTACAGAAATCAATTGTGCAGGGTATGATTAGATATATTTATTAAAATACTTTTTTTGAGCTATTGCTTCAAGGAAAATTGGTATTTAAATTTCCATCAAATATTTAAGAAGTTCAGGATGCTTAAGTGAATATATTCTGCATTCTAAAAAATAATCTTTCTTTTCAGTGGACATTTTCAAATCCTATAAGAATTTTCATCTGAATTCATACAAATCACTATGAGATCATTAACAGTAATTAAGGATATTCTATTTTAGTCTTTTTTTCTGAGTAGTTTTTTTTTTCTTTTGCTTTCTTTTTTATAACTAATATAAGGCTGAATAGTCATGCTGGAGAATTTCAGCCAAAGAATTTATAGTCAGAAAAGCAAAGTTATAAAATATGAGAAAAAGAGAGGTTAAAATGAAGTACATGCATGTTTCTAAGGCCAAAACAGCACAGTAAATTCACACTTCTTAGTTAACTTCTTTCACACCCAAAATTGTCTATAGACTTTCCCAACATGTCAAGAACAGAAAGAATCACTTTTTTGCATCTTTCCATTTCTGCAAAACTCTAGGGTAACAGGTCTTGTTCATACTTTTACAGACACATCATTTTTTAGCTCCCTTCTCACTGAAAAAATTGGTGAAGTAAAAACCTGCTGGGATTCTGATTCAAAGTAAGAGGTACCACCATAATTTAAGAAGGAAGACTTAATTTGTGAAGCTTCAACCACATTTTCAAGAAATCAATTGTTCTGTCCATTTCTCCATCTGTAAAACAAGGATAATAGCACCCACCATGGTTGTTGTGAAGCACAAATGAAAAGCCTGGTGCAGAGAAGGCGGGTTTTGGAGTTGTTACTTCTGGGTGATGCTTTTAGATGTGAAACTGTGGGAAACTTTTGTCTCTACTGCTGCCTTCAGCAAATAGTCACTTTGACAGGTAATGAAATCAACCAGAACTTATACTCCCTATATATGGCAGAAATGAGAAAAGCTCACAAATATTCTAATACTTCAGGAGGGGTGGTGGCTTTTTGCATACATTTTCTTTACTTCATGGTATAATACATATGGGAATTTTATTTCTCTAATATAAGTTAAATATTATGTTGAATCATTAAGAATATCTACTATGCATTGTTTTGTAAAATAATGATCTCCAGTGCATATGTTAGAGTTCAAGCTCGGATGTATGTGTACACACCTTCTTAAGGCAGTTTTCTCTGTATATCATCTCAACAATTACATCCTATATATGGCAGGCACAGATATCCTCTCAGAAACAAGCAGTGTTTGGTCTAAAAGATTAAACATGCCTGAAAATGAGTCTAAGACTCACTCTTGAAAATCTGATTACAAAACAGTACATTTCTTCATTGTTCTAAGGACAAAAAAGTGGGAGTATACTTTAGAGAAAATGTGTAATCCTACTTCTGAACATACATCAAAGACAATGAAACTGTATCTTAAAGAGATATCTTCACTCCCATGTTCTTTGCAACATTATTTACAATAGCCAAATATGAAAATAACCTAAGAGTCTGAAAATTGATTAATGGACTAAGAAATTATGGGGGGGGGTGTGTATATATATAATTACATACATAATGTATATAATGTATACACACACAGCATAACTTTCTTGTCCATTGATTTATTTTTGGTGTGTGTGTTGGGCGGGCGGGGGGGGGGGGGGGCGGGTGATGCAGAAGGAACATGAAAAACCTGGCTAAGTCAGATCCCAAACCTCATGAGAAGCTTTTGCCATTACAATTCTTTAAACAAACCTAGATCGACCACATTAATTACATGCTCCCTTCCGTAAGAAATGGCCTCAAAGATCTATACTCCAACTCTAAAATTCACTCATACCATTCTCACTGGGCTACCCTATATCATTGGTCTTTCAACACGGCTTCCTACCAGCTACAATTTTAATTCCCAATTTTGCTCCATGCTTCAGCTATGCTTTCTTGACAAACACAATTGATTGACAGCTAGTTTTGATCTACAGTTCTATCTTTTTGATACTAACACTTTCCTAAAGCCAGTCACCATTTAGAGGAACCTAGAGTAGGGACAGGAGGTCCCCAGGCTGGAATCCTACCCCAGATGCTGAAGGAACAACTGTCTTACCCCAGAACCTGCAGAAACAACTGGCCAGACCACTCCTCATCAGGAGCTCCCCTGCAGGAAGTCTGATAGAACATTCCTCAGAAGAGGAAAGAGAAATCCTGGAGGGGAACACCTGAGCAGTAGAAAGTGCTCAGCAGTGCTTTTGGAAGGGGGAGACGTTGTCCCTGGATGTTGAACTGTTGATTCAGTTGTTGCACAAATATTTATTGAGTCTTTTGTATGCTAGGCACTGTTCTATACACTCAGAATAAAGGAGTGAACAAGTCAGAGAATAGCTAGTATACTAGTTGGAGAAGGCAGATACCAAACAAACAAAACACTACATACATAAACGCATAACTAAAACCCTGAGAGTACAAAGCAAACCACCAGGGGAATGAAGGCATCTCATTATATTGGACAGTCAGCAAAGGCCTCTGGCGATTTACACCTGGGCTTAATCTGAAGAAAAAAATTGTCATCAACAAAGTGAAGAGAGAACCCACAGAATGGGAGAAAATATTTGTAAACTACTCATATGACAAAGGATTAATAACCAGAACACATATAAAGCTCCAACACTTCCATAGCAAAAAATTGAATAATCAAATTTAGAAATGAACAGAAGATATGAATAGATATTTCTCAGAAGAAGACATACAAATGGCAAACAAACATATAAAAAGGTGCTCATCATCATTGATCACCAGATACTTGCAAATCAAAACTACAATGAGATAACATCTTATCCCAGTTAAAATGGCTTATATACAAAAGACAGGCAATAACAAATGCTGGCAAGGATATGGAGAAAAGAGAATCCTCATACACTGTTGGTGGGAATATAAATTAGTACAACCACTACAAAGAACAGTTTGGAAGCTCCCCAAAAAACTAAAAACTGACATACTATATAATCTAGCAATTCCACCACTGGGTATATACCCAAAAGAAAGCAAATCAGTATACCAAAGTGATACCTGTTTTCCCATGTTTGTTGCAGCATTGTTCACAATAGCTAACATTTGGAAGCAGCCTAAGTGTCCAAAAACAGAGGCTAGGAAGGGTGCAGTGGAGAAGGGGGAATCATTAATGGATGCAAAAAAAATAAGAATGAATAACATCTAGTATTTGATAGTACAAACAGGGTGACTATAGTCAATAATAATATAATTGTACATTATAAAATAAAAAGTATAATTGGATGGTTTGTAACACAAAGGATAAATGCTTAAGGAGATGGTTATCCAACATTTCATGATGTAATTATTGTACATTACATGCCTATATCAAAACATCAAATGTAGCCCCTAAATATATATGCCTACTATAAATCTGTATTAGTCAGGGTTCTGTTAGAGGGACAGAACTAATAGGAAATATGTATTACGGGAGTTTATTAACTATTAACTTACATGATCACAAAGTCTGACAATAGGCTGTCTGCAAGATTGAGGATTGAAGACAGCCAGTCCGAATCTCAAAACAGAACTTGGAGTCCGATGTTTGAGGACAGGAAGCATCCAGCACAGGAGAAAGATGTAGGCTAGGAGGTTAGGCCTGTCTCTCCTTTTTCACGTTTTTCTACCCGCTTTATATTTGCTGGAAGCTGATTAGATTGTGCCCAGCAGATTAAGGGTGGGTCTGCCTTTTCCAACCCACTGACTCAAATGTTAATCTCTTCTGGCAACACCTCGCAGACACACCCCATATCAATACTTTGCATCCTTCAATCCAATCAAGTTGACAGTCAGTATTAACCATCACAAGTCCACCCCTTGTCAACTTGAACCCATACACATCTCCTGAGATTATACATTATCTTCAAATAAAAACAATAGTAAGGTCATAATTATACCAACATAATACAGCTATCCTTCGTACAACCGGAAACACACCATATCCAAACAAATACTATTAAATAAAGTTAACAATAAATGCTGATATGAAGTCAATAAATCTTACATCACACATGATAAAGGAAAAGGAAACAAAATGAAGATATTTTCATATCACTAGTGTAGACATGCATAAACATGTTTTTAACAAAAGAAAGAGGAAACACTCGTGACAGTTACAGTCTTCATTTCTGCAGCTGGTCACGTGGTCATAGCTGGTATTGATGACTACCTTCTTCCACTACCCATTCTGTATTCCTTTTGCTTTCAGCGAGCATCTCAGCAGGTCATGGTTTTTTTCCTGGTGGAGTGACCCAAACCTTCATTCCTGAAGGGTCTGGGTCATTTGCAGTCCTGCCTGGATTGGGCTGTTGTAGTTTCCCATTGACCTTAATCACACGGCATAGTAATACCAAGAGATGCTCTAATGGATCTCCTGTATTTCATGTGTACTCTTCCTTACCTCTGTTGTGGAGTGGTAGACAGATTTCATCTTGTTACTCTCAGTCAATCACCCAGCCAACACTCTAACTCCCTTATTCACCTGTTGACTTAAAGATAGAAGGAGCCCAAAGTGTCCAGGTGTCTGGACACTTTAATGGAATCATTGTTGTGTCTCCTGGTGGCAGTGTTCCTCCCTCTGGAATTAAGACCTCTAGGGCAACAGAACGTAATGTCAAGGGAACAGGAAGCAAAAATTTTGCTAATGGATCACTAGGGGTGACAGTGAGTGGTGCTATTTCCACTTCCACCCCTTGATTCCTGGACCTAGGAATCCTGGCTATGGGATAAACAGTACCATATATCGGACACTGATTCAGAGCATACATGGCCTTCTGGAGAACTTTGCCCCAGCCCTGCAAAGTACTTTCACCTAGTTGGCATTGTAATTATGACTTCAAAAGGCCATTAGCTGTTCTGTCCAGATGATAAGGAACATGGTAAGACCAGTAAGTACCTTGATCAGAAGCAATGCTTTGTGGAATGCCATGATGGTGGATAAGTCATTCCAAGAGTCCACGGATGGTGGTCTTGGCAGAAGCATTATGTGCAGGATAGACAAACCCATCTCCAAAGTAAGTGTCTATTCCAGTGAGGACAAACCTCTGCCCTTTCCATGATGGAAGAGGTCCAACATAATCAACCTGCCAACAGGTAGCTGGCTGATCATCCCAAGGAATGGTGCCATATCAAGGGCTCAGTGTTGGTCTCTGCTGCTGGCAAATTGGGCACTCAACAGTGGTGGTAGCCAAGTCAGCCTTGATGAGTGGAAGTCCATGTTGCTAAGCCCATGTGTAACCTCCATCCCTGCCACCATGGCCACTTTGTTCATGGGCCCACTGGGCAATGACAGGAGTGGCTGGGGAAAGAAGCTGTGTGGTGTCCATAGAACGGGTCATCCTGTCCACTTGATTATTAAACTCTTCTTCTGCTGAGTCACCCACTGATGAGCACTCACATGAGATACAAATATCTTGACAATTTTTGACCACTCAGAGAGGTTCATCCACATACCTCTTCCCCAGATTTCTTTGTCACCAAGTTTCCAAACATGTGTCTTCCAAGTCCCTGACCATCCAGGCAAACCATTAGCTACAGCCCATGAATCAGTATATAATTGCATATCTGGCCATTTCTGCTTCCATGCCAGGTGTACTGCCCAAAGTTCTGCTAGCTGGGAAGATTTGCCTTCACCACTGTCCTTCAGGGATGTCCTAAAAGGGGCTGTAGTGCTGCAGCTGTCCACTTTTGGGTGAACCTGCATATCATGCATAACCATCTGTGAACCAGGCCCTAGTCTTCTCTTCCTCTGTCAACTGATCATACTCCCCACGAGGTCATCAGTACAGGCCAGGGGAGAGAAGGCAGAGTGGCAGGAGTGGAGACCATAGGCATTTGAGCAACTTCCTCATGTAACTTACTCGTGCCTTCAGGACCTGCTTGAGGCCGATTACATATATACCACTTCCATTTGGTGATGAACGGCTGCTGTGCACGGCCCACTCTATGGCTAGATGAGTCAAAAAGCACCCAGTTCATGATAGGCAGCTCAGGCTGCATGATGACTTTATGACCCATAGTTAAACATTCAGTTTCCGCCAAAGCCCAGTAACAGGCCAAGAGCTGTTTCTCAAAAGAAGAGTAGTTACCTGCGGAAGATGGCAGGACCTTGCTCCAAAATCCTAGAGGCCTCCACTGTGATTCACCTATGAGGGCCTGCCAGAGGCTCCACACAGCATGCCTATTCACCACTGACACCTCAAGCACCATTGGATCTGCTGGGTCATATGACCTAAGTGGCAGAGAACCTTGCACAGCAGCCTGGACCTGTTGCAGAGCCTTCTCCTGTTCTGGAATCCACTCAAAACTGGCAGTCTTTTGAGTCACTCAAATGTGGCAGTCTTTTGGGTCACTCCAGCCCAGACTTTTGGGCTGGAGTAACGCACCCAAATGAGGAATGTGTTCCCTCTGAAATCCAAATAGGTCCACCAGGCATTGTGCCTCTTTCTTGTTTATAGGAGGGACCAAATGCAGCAACTTATCCTTCATTTTAGAAGGAATATCTCAACAGGCCTCACACCACTGAATCCCTAGAAATTTTACTGGGGTAGAAGGACCCCAGATTTTAGTCAGATTCATTTCCCATCCTCTGGCATGCAAATGTCTCACCAAAAAGTCCAGTGTGTTTGCTACTTCTTGCTCACTGGATCCAATCAACATAATGCCATCAATGTAATGGACCAGTGTGATATCTGGTGGAAGCAAAATGCTTTCCAAATAGAGATGAAGGTCTCTCCAAATATGATTATGACACAAAGCCAGAGAGTTGATATACCCGTGAGGTAGGACAGTAAAGGTATGTTGCTGGCTTAGCCAGTTGAAGGCAAACTGCTTTTGGTGGGCCTTATGGACAGGAATGGAGAAAAAGGCATTTGCCAAGGCACTGGCTGCATACCAGTACCAGGAGATGTGTCAATTTGCTTGAGCAATGAAACCATGTCTGGTACAGCAGCTGCAACTGGAATCACCACTTGGTTAAGCTTACAATGATCTACTGTCATTCTCCAACACCCATCTTTCTTCTGCACAGGCCAAATGGGAGAGTTGAACTGGGATTGGTGGGAATCACCACGCCTGCATCTTTCAAGTCCTTGATGGCGGCACTAATCTCTGGAATTCCTCCAGAGATGCAATGTTGTTTTTGATTTACTATTTTCTAGGCAGAGGCAGCCATAATGGCTTCCATTTGGCCTTTCCCACTATAATAGACCTTATCCTACAAGAGAGGAAGCCAATGTGGGAGTTCTGGCAGCTGCTAAGTATGTCTATGCCAATTATGCACTGGACCCACTGTAAGCTGGACCTGAGCTAAAACTCCATTAGTTACCTCTCCTCCACAATCCCCTGCTTTAACTGGAGGATCACAATGACTTTTTGGGTCCCCTGGAAGCAACATCAGCTCAAAGTCAGTGTCCAGTAGCCCTCAAAATGCCTGATCATTTCCCTTCCCCCAATGCACAGTTACCCTGCTAAAAGGCCAGAGGTCTCTTTGGGGAAGGATGGGAGAAAGATTCACTGCATAAATTGTCAGTTATATAGTAGGGTCCTTTCTCAAAGGGACTCAGCCTCCCCTTCATTCAAGAGGTTCTGGGTCTATAAACTGGCTCTAGTCTAGAAATGGATTGAGGGGCCATGATTCTCTGTTTTTATCATTCAAATTAGTCTTTTTTCCATTTAACCAACAAGTTTTCTGTGTGTACAATTTAAGTAGGATTGCAGTAGGCTTCCTATCAATATCACTTCTAGGAACACTGTGATTAATTAGCCAGTGCCAGAGCTCTACACGAGTCAGACTATTCTGATTGCTGCTTTGCCTCTGCTGTCCATTACAGTAGCCATGTCCACCTTACCTTTGATGGTTGAGTGCTCTTCCATGGCCCCTACCACCTTGGCATCCAATTATTCCCATTCTATTGAAATTTTGTAGTTGAGTGACTGCAGTTCCCACTGTTAGATCTGACACACAGAGAAGAGCAATTACAGGGCTCTTCAAAGATGCAGGTGTTGCCCTCACAAATCTATTTCACAAGGCATTGGTCAACAGTATATCTTCTGGAACATCCCAGCTGGGATGAGTAGGTCTAAAGTGACTAATCTACTCCACCATCCCTATCTCCCTAAGCTTTTGGATCCATTCCTCTACATTAAACCAAGGGAGATCAGGCATTTCCAGCTCACTCGCAGTGGGCCACCTTTTAATCTGTATTTCAGCTAACCAAGCAAATAAACTTTTAGAACCTTTTTTTAACTCCCCAAGCTGCAACATTAAAAGCAGAGCCTCTACTTAGTGGGTAGCCCAAATCTATAAATTCAGCCTGATCCAATTCTATGTTGCTTCCACCATTATTCCATACCCTTAATATCCTTTCCCATGCCTGTTCTCCAGATTGGTGTTTATATAAATTAGAGAACTGAAATAGTTCTTTCTGAGTGTAGCACACCTCCTCATAGGTCACACTCCCAACCTCACCTCCAGGGGCCTGCCAGTATGTTACTCTAGTTATAGGTCTAGGAGCAAACAGGGGTGTTGGGGGTGGCTCCTGAGGAGAATCAACATTATTTTGCCTGGAAACTGCCTCAGGAGAGGCCATCACTGTTGTCTCAGGCAGTCCGTGGTTTATTTCCTCAAAGGTGGAAAGACTGATGGCAGCATGGGTCAGGGAGGGAATGTTGCCACTACTGGAGATGGGGAAACTGTCCCTTCTGGCAAAAAAAAACGTTCATCAGAGTTTATGAAGTCCCCAGCTTCATCAGGGTCCTCCCACATGTCCTTATTTCAAGTTTCAGGGTCCCATTCTTTTCCAATCAATTCCTTCACTTTAACAACAGACACCTGGCAAGACTGCACATGCATATTTCATTGCAGGTCAGCCACTTGCATGATAAGAGCTTGTGTCTGTTTCGTCGCAGTTTCAGCTCTTTCTCTGCAGTAGATAAGACTTTCACTCAGGGCAATCTTAGCAGATTTAAGGCTCAGTATCTTCTTCTGAAGCCAGGAGACAGAATCCCTGAGTTCCTCATTTTCTTTCTTCACTATGTCCACTGAACTTAGGAGCAACCAAACAGCTTCATTATGTTCCTTGGTTCTCCACATATGGTCAGAGGTATTATGTATAGAGTCACTGAACTCCTTGCCTATCATGGGCGATGAATCAAAAGTGTCAAATGCATTTATTTTGCCTTACTATCTTAACGGTTCACACCAAGGACTATCAGTGTTCTCCATACTATTAGAAGTAGAAGTCCTTAGCATTTTGGGGTCTAATCATTAATATGATTAGCCAACTCCAGAAACCCCAAAACCAACAAAAGATCTCCATCCTTAGTATTCTGTTCCTCTAGAACCACTCCTGGTACCAAATCTCTAATAGTCAGGGTTCTCTTAGAGGGACACAACTAATCGGATATATATAAGGGGAGTTCATTAAGTATTAACTTACAGTATCACAAGGTTCCGCAACAGGCTGTCTACAAGCTGATGCACAAGGAGAGCCAGTCCGAGTGCCAAAACTGAGTTACTTGGAGTCCAATGTTCAAGGGCAGAAAGCATCCAGCATAGGAGAAGGATGTAGGCTGAAAGGCTAGGCCCACCTCTCCTTTTTCGCATTGTCCTGTCTGCTTTTTAATTCACTAGAAGCTGATGAGATTGTGCCCAGCAGATCAAGGGTGAATCTGCCTTTTCCAGCCCACTGACTCAAATGTTAATCTCTTTTGGCAACACCTACATAGACACACTCAGGATTAATACTTTGTATCCCTCAATCCAATCAAGTTAATATTCAGTATTAACCATCACGGTATCCACAAACAAAATTTTAAAAGATAGTCATGGGGGAATATAGGATAAAAGGATTCTAGGCGAAGGAGATGGCAAAGGAAATGTAGAGTCTGCTGTGTATATTAATTTGACAAGGTTAATGAACAGAAAGACATTCAGTGTGGCTGGAGCACAGCAAATGAAAGTAGTGGATAATGACAGAGACATTAGTGGAGCCAGGATATATAGGACTTTGTAAAAGCATGATAAAGTGTTTGGATTTTGTGTTAAGAGCAATGAGAAGCAATTAGAGGGTTTTATGTAGGATAACGCATGACGTGATTTATATTTTAAGATCTCTCTGGCTTCAAAATGTAGCATCGATTTCAGGGGTTCAAAAGTGGAAGCAGGAACACCGTAAGAAGATTTTTGTCCAGGAAAGAGAGGATGGTGGCTTGAGTTAGGTTTTGTAGGCAGTAGCAAAGAATATAAGTCAAAGGAGTCAGAGTACAACATTTTTAATGGAGCGCAAGGCTAACTGATGCACTGAATGAGGTTGCAGAATGAAGTGTCATTTACTGGTGTGAGGAGAAGTAGGAAAGGAACTGCAACCCCACATCATGGAGGAATGTAAAAATGTCCCTCCAGCTTCGGGGGGGTGAAAGACGCGGACAGGAAAACTGCAGCCAGATGACCATTTTGATGAAGTGTCTGAGTTTCCCCAGCTAAAGCAGCCCCTCATAGCTTTGCATTTCAGCTCAGTAACTTGGGGTGCAGAGAAGGTCCCCTGCCCCCACATTTTGCTCTAAAAGGCTTACCACTTACAACACTAGCAACATTTCAGTTCATGCTACCCTGAAATGAAAGGTATTGCTAATCTGGCACATATAGTCCCATCTTTGGGATTCAAACCAAGTCTTTTTGGTTTGACAGGGAAGATGGTACAGACGGATGACAACGATGGCTAGCCAGAAAGGAGTTTTGTAACAATGAAAGTGATTCAGTCTCAGAACACAAAGGTGTTCACTGAAACATCTGCAGCACTGATGTTATCTGCCATTAGGTGATAGAAAGGAGAAGGAAGAAGAAAAGAGAAGAGAGATAAGAAGAGGAGAGGGAAGAAGGGGAGAAAGAGAAGATCTACCAGCACTACTACCACAACTAGTTTTGTATGGCTACCATTTATAGTGTATACTCAACAAGATATTTTTAGATGTTGAGAAGTGTTATGATAAGCTAGGCACTGTGCTAGGTGCTTTAGCTTGTCTTTAATCCACACAGCAATCCTAAAAGTTGGATGTTGTTTTCTTACTTATACCGGCAAGAAACTGAAGCTCAAAGAGAGCAAAGGATTTGCTCATGGACACAGAGCCACTAGCAAAACCAAGATTCAAACCAAGGCTATTCAACTCCAATGCCTGATAGATGCTGTGGGCATAGAGTGGAGGAACCTGGAGATAGCATCTGACAACGAAATCTGCCAGGCCTGGCTTGCAGAGCAACAGTGGACACGGTCAGGAGCCATAGCATGAACAACAGGGACAGCATCTGGGACTTTTCCTAGGAGGGACCCAACATACAGACTATGGGAGATGCAACATTTGACTGATAGGTAGAGATTATGAGGATATTCTTTGATGTTGCTACTTTTATTGTGACCCTGATGCTTACCCCCTTGGGTGAGAAATACTGCTACAAAACTGCATAATTCTGCAGCTAAATAAGTGCAGTATAACTTCCCACCCTGCTCACAAGTTGCTACAGCTAGAAAGAAAAGGCTTATCTCTGTGTGCACAATTAAATCTCTACAGAGAGCTGTGTTAGTCCTGCTCAAAGACATCCGCATTCCCCTCGTTTTATGAAAGAATTATGAAAGTGTTCCTTGCTGAGTTGAGTTACGTCCTGAAATCTTTAAAGAAAACTTAAGTCTCTCTGGACCTGCATAACTCTCTTGAAGTCTGTAAAACCAGAAGGAAAGATAAGGTTGCATAAGCTCCAATTCTTTTCTTTTCAAACATGCATAACTTTATGCACATAACAGCAAGAGTAGCTCTCATTATTGCTTTCTCACAATGCAAACATTGATAATGTTTCAAAATGGATTTCTCACAGAAAGAAGATATTTTCATACTTTCAAAGTTTCACATTTTCCTATTTTAAAACTTCTTCTTAATGAAAAATATGTTCTCTGGCTTCTATTTTCTTTTCTTCACCAAACTAAACAAGCTACCAGTTTTCATCTCTGATACTTCCTCCCACCACTAGTCACCCCAGAAGGAAGGAGACAAGAGCCGCTAGGCCTACCATACACCAAAATCAATCAAAATGGATTTAGCTTTTATATTTGTGACAATGAAAGTGATTCAGGTTCAGAACACAGAGGTGTTCATTGAAACATCTGCAGCAGTGATGTTATCTGCCACAAGGTGATAGAAGGGAGAAGGAAGAAGAACAGAGAGGAGAGATAAGAAGAAGAGAAGGAAGAAGGGAAGAAAAAGAATACTTACCAAATGTAGAAGACCTAAATGTAAAAGCAAAAACTATATGATTTTTAGAAGAAAATTGTCAAAACCTTAGGTTCCTGAGAAACAAAAAGTTCTTAGAAAACAACATCAAAAACATGGTTTACAAAAGAGACAATTGATAAACTGGACTTAATCAAATTAAAGTATTTTCCATCAAAATGCATAAATAAGAAAATGAAAAGCCAAACAAAGACTAAGAGAAAATATTTCCAAGTTATATATATAAAATAAAGGATTTGTACCTAGAATATATATCAAGAATCCTTTCAACTCAATATAAAAATATAACCCAATCTTAAAATGTACAGATTTGAATATGTGTTTTGTAAATAAGATATATGAATGGTTGATAATCACATGAGAAGTTGTTCAATATCATTTAGTCATTAGGGAAGTCATCATTATAACCACGATGAGATGCCACTGTTCATCCACTAGAATGGCTGTAGTTAAAAAGCCTGACAACACTGTCTTGGTGGGGATTTGGAGAGATGCAACCCTCATACACTGCTGATGGGAACATTAAACAAAACAACTATTTGGGAAAACAGTGTGGCAGTTTCTTTAAAAAATGAAATGTAATTCATTAATTTCACTTCCAGAAATTTACCCAAGAGAAATAAAAACATATGCCACTATAAAGGCATGTACACAAATATTTATACCTGCATTATTCATAAAAACCAAAAAATAGAAACAATTCAAATTTACAACAACTTGTGAATGGATAAAGAAAATGTGGAATTATTCACACAATTGAATACTATTCATCAATAAAAAGAAATTGATTGGCGCTAAAACATTGATGAATCTCAAAACCATGAAGCCAGATTTGAAAAACTATAGATTGTATGGTTCCACTTATATAAAATGTATAGAAATGGTGAATCTATAGAAACAGAAAGCAGATTAGTGGTTGCCTGGGGCTGAGGGTAGGAATGAGAATTATCTGCAAGTGAGGGTGAGATAACTTTTGGGGATTACTCTAAAATTCACAGAATTGCACTAAAAGTGAATTATGGTGATGGTTGTATAGCTCTATACTTTTACTAAAAAACATGGAATTACATACCTATAATGAAAGAATTGTATAGTATGTGATAATGCCTCAAAAAAAAAAAAAGCTGTTCAAAAAGACTTCATGACAAATGAGCCATTAGGTCCCTAAGGACCAACAAGATATATCTATGGCTTTAAAAACAGAATTATTTGCTTCCCTGATAAAAAATACTTTAAGACATCTCTCAGATTGGCACAAAGCTTACAACCAGGCAATACCACATGGTGGTGGGCATATTAGTCAGGATTTGTTATGTTAAACGGCATAATGACCCCAGGATCTCAGTGGTTTGAAACAAGGGTTAGCAAAGTTTTTCATCAAAGGGCTAAATAGTAGGTATTTTCAACTTTATACGCTACATGGTTTCTGTCTCAACTACTCAGTTCTGCCTAGATGATATATAAACAAACAGGTAATGAGCCAGATTTGGCCAGTAGGCTATAGTTTACCAATCCCTGATATAAAACCTCAATAATTTATTTATAGCTCATGCCTAATATTTATTGCAAGGCAATTGGAGACTTTACTCCATGTCATCCTCTCTGAGACCCAATCGGTGAAGTCATCATATGGATCATTAAAGTTCACTGAGGCAGAGGCAAAGAAGGAATGTGGTAAATTCTTCACTGCCCCTGAAGGCTGTGCTCACATTTCATTGCCCAAAACAAATCACATGGCTATGCCTAACTTCAAGGGGATTGGAAGAGTGCAATTCTACCATGTGCCTAGAAGGCAGAGAGCTAGAAGTAGCAGCGAAATTAAACATACTGTACAAACCAAAATTTCTATCGTAGATGGGTGTCCTAGAGTAGCTCCCACATAAGTACACTAAAAAAAATGCATACAAAGATGTTCAATGCAGGGTAGTTTATAATATTAGAAAAAATTGAATACAACTTCAATGTCTGCCAACAGTGAAAGATAAATTATGGCATTTTTTACTAAATGGTATCATACGTGGCAGTCCAAATAAATAACATACAGATCAATGAAAAATAAATTACTGTATAAGTATAGATATATCTATAGAATCTAATTTCAAGTTTAAAAAAAAGGAAAGCTGCCAAAGAATACATACACAATGATTTCATTTATGTAAGTTGTTAAAAACACACTGCTTGTAGAGACATAATATAAAGAAGTGAGCACACATGAACTTTAAAACAATGCTCATCCTTGAGGAGGCTAAAGGATTGAGGAAACTTCTAATGTATTTTGCAAGGTTTAAGATAAAAATATCTGAAGAAATTATGGCAAAATGTTAATGTGCATTAAATCTGGATGGTGGATAATGTGAGTTTTCGCTTTCTCCTGTTCTTAGTTGTATGCTTGAAATATTTTTAAATTAAAAAGAAAAATAATTACTTCAACTAGAGTCTGATTCTCAGCAGAGTGAAATGACACTAAATGACACTAACGACCAGGCTGAGCTGCGAGCAAGACACTGAGTTGCCCTTACAAACGTCCAGCTATCAAAAATGAGCCCAGGAAGAGAATGAGCTAATATCACTAACTGAGCAGTCTCAAAGCAAAACTGTCAAGACTCATCTCTCTGATCTAGGGAAAGTTAATAGTGAATAAAATCTTCAAAAAATAAAGTCTGTCTTTTCATGCCCTTTAATAATACATTGTAGTCTTTGAAGAGACAATTGTCAGGACTTTCATGGGATAAAGATTGCCGTATCTTCTACATTGTCAAAGTGTTCCCATACAGCAGAAACAAAATGGAAGAAGAGAGAGTGGGGCTAAAGTAAGGAAAGAAGGAATTGAAGAGAAAGAATGAGATAAATTTTGAATGAAGCAAAGGACAGAGGGTCCATACTGAATTCTGGGAACTGAGCTCCCATCCTAGCTCTGTTACTAATCTGTCTTCAGCAAGTAACTCCAGTTCTGTGAGTCTGTTTCCTCTTCCCAAATACGTGGACAATGGCCTCCATTCCTGCTCAACATTCTATGAACCTTGAAATATCCAATGGGGCTCATGTTCAGAGAAGAGGTATGACCCTGGAATTAAAACCCTCAGCATCTGTCTGATCCAGTGAACAACACAGAATAAGAAAAAGTCAGGGTGACAATTATCATGAAGGTCAAAGCCACATATCATTCCTCAGGGGAGCCAGCGTGCTAATGACAGGTAGAGTGGGGCATGTGAGAAGATAACCCAGGGAGACTGCTGGGCTTCCCCTTACGCTGATAACAAGGAGGATCTCATCCCATCAGAGTGGCCCAACAGAGAGTTGAGAGAAGAATCCAAGATCTATGCCTACTTCCATCTTTTCTGGATTTCAGAATAACATAAAGAAACCCAGGAGCCCCTGGTATACAAACCTTTCATTTTTCCCTAAATTTGGTGTAAAAAGATAAAAATTACAGGATATGGGACAAAGCCTCACCAGAGTGGTTTCTAGAACACCAACGATGTGACAAATACTGCACTAATTAAAAAAAAAAAAAGAAAAAGAAAAAGAGCCACAGCTGTTCTTTTCCCATCGCCCATTCCTTCTCATCACCATCTCTGTGGCACCTCAGCCTCTTTCTGCGCAAGGCATAATCACTCCTAGGATTTCTCTCCAGCCCAAGCCCTTTGCCTTTTAAGTGGGATTAGGCCAGATGAAGTCATTTCCCTATGACTATCCATAAGAAATCATCCATAGTTTAAAGCAGTGAAGGCAGCATACAGGACCTGTGAACTAGTGAGGTTCCCTTGGGAAGCAGAATGTCACTGAATTAAAAACAAATTTTCTTCAGAATTACAGACAGACATTCTCAGGGGAAAGTTTTCCAAACAATCCGACCATCTCTACTTTACATTTGGTATGATGTCATCATAAACCAGGATATTTCCATTAAAGTGTCAACACTCAGATTTATACAACAGACATAAAAATAAAAGCTAAACACTGAGGCAAAGAACGTTAATGGAAGTTATGTACATGCATTAAGCAGAAAATGCACCTCTGAGTGTTGTTTATGTAAAAGGCTATTTGTAAGTTTGAGCTTGCATTTCCTCTGACATTATTTGAAAGTGTCTATTTTACAGATGTGCTAGAAACATTTCTTACATTTTAACTATGTTGTGAAACATGCTGATTCCAATCAACACATTGAGGACAGTTTTAAAGTCTATGAGCAAGAAAGAACCCCCATTCATACAGAGTCCAGGTCTTTATTCATACGGATATGTATATACATTTAGTACCTACTATGTGCTAGTGTCTATATTAAACACAAGCAATTTAGATACTACTCTCTCTCTGCTGCATGAACAATAGGTTTTCCCTTTGTGTCCCCAAGTTTGCATTAGGACAATAGTTTCTGAGCAGCAGAGAGAATCAATAGGCAGCACAGTGAGGCAAGCAGCGTCCAGGTCACCACCAAATCCCACATAACCTTGAAAGCTATAAAAATATATAGAATACTTTTCATCTGAGGAAGTATGGGATCAGATTTGCATTTATAAAATATCATTCTGGCCAAAGGAAAAAGAACAAGGTGCAACCAGGAGCAAGGAGATAGGTTTGGGGCCTGTGGAGTAATTAAGGGCTTGAGTGTGGAAGAAGTTTTAGTAGGTACATTGATATAATTTGATAAGCAAATAAATTGGAGATGAAGGATCGAAGGCAAGGATAATTCATTATTTCCTGCCTCTGGCTTTTAGACAAGAAATGGTACCATTGGCTAAAAGAAGGAATAGGGAAAAAAATGGTTTGCAAGAAGAAGAAGGTAAGAGATGATGAGTTCAATTTTGAACATATTAAGTCTGAGGTACCTGAGGGCAGTCCAGGTGGCTAGGTCCAGAAAGTCCTAGGAAATGTACTTAAGGCTCAGAAAAGGTGTTCAGGAGATAATGGAGACTTTGGATGTGATGAGTTACTGCAAAGAAAGTCTATGGTGAAAGAGATTGATAATAATGATGATAATAGCCAACACTGAAAGATTATTTCCCATGTGACAGACTCTATTCTAAGCCCTTTCCATAACCTCTTCCTGTCCTCACAGAACTCCAGTGAGTGTGGGCATCATCACTCTTCCCATTTTCCAGGTCATGATACTAAGGCACAGAGAATTTAAACAACTTATCCAAAGTCACACAGTAGCTACTCAGTGCTGGAGCGGAGATGTAAACCAGACGAAATGTCTCCAGTCCATGCTTTTAATCTCTCTACAATACGTCCTTCCTAAGAGAGCATGGCCACAGAGGTAACCCTGGACACAAATGACATGGGAGGAAGAAAGGACTGCTTGAAGAGCATTGAGAATGGGAAGCTTAAAAAGGTAATGAGAAAAGTAAGGAAAAAAATAGCCTTACGAATTAGGGAGGGGTCAGGAATGTCACACCCTGAAAATGTCATTAGCTGGTACCATCTGTTAACAGACAGGAGGCGAAAGGAAAGTTTTCTGAAAAGAAACTAAATAAAATTTGCAAGTGATCCGGTAACAGTGTTGCAAAAATTTTCATTGAAATGATAAAGGGTTTCCGTCCCCACTGACCACATAAACATGAGGAGGCCAGAGAATGAATATGGATCTCAAGGGACAAATATAAACTATTTAGAATCAGGTTTCCCTCTGTTCCTCTTTTGTACAGTTACCTGCAGTTCCACCTTGCCTTTTGGTAAGTAAAGGCTCCTGAAAACCAGAATGATGTATTCTGCTGCCACATCTTGCCCAAAGGAGGCAGTGAAACCAGGGAGGCCACTTCCCAGCAAGGATTATAAACTCAATTTGGGCAGCACTGACTCGCTACTGCCACTGCCAAGAAAATGAAAAGGAGAGATACAGTAAAGGTAGCTTTGCAACCCATCCTTGAAAGAACCATAATCAGATCAAAACCAAACAAACAAAAATCCTTTAAGCTCTTAGATACGATCATTGAGGCTGTTGATGCATCCTAAACCCTGACATGTCATGCGTATTCCAGCAGTCTGCAAATAAGTGAGCATCTCTAAATCTAATTTCCCGTCCCACAAGAAATTGTAAAGGCTATCCTTTTCTCATTTTCAACTGGAGAAATACACTCAAATATTCTGCTCCGAAAAGTTAGGAACTGAGATCTCATTAGCTCCCCACTCTGCTTCCATGGCAATAGATCTCCCTCTTGTGGATTTTTAGGATATTTTCAGCCAAGAGTCCTTTCCAATTTACATCCCCACCCCTAACTCCAACTCCCACTTAATCATAAGGTTACATTTCATCACCGTGAGCATCAATAAAAGATAGGTTACTCCACCATAACCTTCTACTAACTGAAGCACTAGAATACATACCCTGGCAATTCACATACATTCTTCCGCGAATGAAATCACTGTTAACAAACTGTGACCATGCATCAAATATTTATTGGGCTATTATGAAGAGCATGGACACGGAGCACTTGAAAAGACAGAGCTGATTTCTACAAAAATTTACAACCTGAAAGAGACCAAATAAGCAGCTGAAAACTGTGAATCAGTCTCTCTGGTGGGAAAGTTGGACTTAGATGAGGACAGCTGCACAGGTGGACTTCCCACCTGTGGCCAATAGTGCCCAACACGTGGATTCTCGAAGACCATTGAACTGAGTAAACTATGCCCTTGTCCTGTGACTAGGAAAGTAACATTTTTTCCTCTGTGTACCAAAAATCAATATAGGAATTAAATTCCATAGCTGTTTGTAGAGGTAACACCACCAGACAGCAACAATACTGATTTCTTATACTTCAACCTTAAGATGTGGCAATGTGTAGGCCCGCTTTTCCCTTATGTCAGAAAAAAAGGTGTCATTCCTTCCCAGGATTGACCCATTTACTTTCTCAGGTTCATTTTCCTCTTTTGGCTCTTTTCCTTCCACTTGTGATATTGCTCAGGCCTCTTTTATTCCATACTCTGATACTTTGAACCATGAGAAGTAAATGAACCTAATTTATTTCAGATAAAGCTATGACATAATTTACTACCTAACAGAACCTACTTGAAAAATGAAACGACACAAAGCAACTTATACCCATTCAAACATATGGCTTGTTCTATTCTCAGTCTAGTGGTCATTTTGTCTTCATCTGATGTTTAGAACAAATAAAAACCTCATGTGATCTCCCTCAGGAAAGGCAAAGGAACAAATGAATGAGGTATTTACAACCTCTATCTCAAGACTCCAGAATAAAGGACACTGTTGATGAACTAAAATGTATTTCATTTTTAAATTCAGTACAGCGATTCTTCTCAACCTATCATGGTCTAATTATTCAAGAATTCTATCCTAGAGGAACACAAGTGCCAGTGAGCTACATGGTGTATTATCTTTCCACACATTCACTTCTCTAGAATGTGGGATTCCCAAAGGGATATATACTATTTCCTGACAGCCCCTAAGCACAAAATTATTATAGAAGGTAAAAGAAATTTTGCTATGGAGATTCAGAGCTGATTAATGTAAGCCATGCCTGTCAGTCACTCTGGAAGCCAATTAAGCAAAATACTCAGATGTAACACTTTAACACCATAAATTAAAGTGGGCAAAAAGTTTAAATTCTATCATAAAATTAACCATTGTAAGTGAAGTAGCTTTGAAAATGTACCTTATAAAAATAAAGTATATTAATGCCTCAATTGTATGCAAATAAAGAAAATTTTATTATGAATCAGCCAAAATGACCTCATCAATCTTTTCTAGCCTTCCATTTGGGGAAAAGAGGATCTTTGCACCAAGAGGTATGTGAAATTAATCTTCTTCAAGGGTATGATTCTGTAGACTCTTGTGAAAAACTTCACACCAAGTCCCTTAAAAGTAAGAATGGACAACTCACCAGATTACATCTTCTTCCTCCTCTGCTAACTCATGAAGCTGCATCACGGTCAGAGCAGAGGGAAAAAGTGGATGGCCTGATTTCTTCCTTTCTCTTTAAATAGTTTGGGCAGTTTTCTTATCCTCTATTAAATTTATCTGAGGTCAGAGACAGTGCCTCACCCCCACCAACAACCACACCTCTACACAATAAATTGATAATTAGACAGGATAAAGTTCTCCTTTAACTCTGTCTTACATACATGTTCTGAATACATAATTTTTGTTTGTTCGTTTTTTGCTTTTAACTTAATTGTCAAACAGTTGGCTATTGAACCATGGCTTTTATGACATAATCAGGAAAAAGTCATTATGATTAAGGAAGAATAGTACTGTGTTCTGAACCTAAAGTACCCAAAAACAAAGAACCTTGATTAATTGCTTATGCCAGGTGATTCTAACATTACATCATCTTTACTCTGAGTTACTTTGGTTCCTACGACTCTGAGGAAAAAGTAGTTCTAGAAACTACTGCCTCCACCTCTATCTACCCAGCTGCAAGTATTGCACTTGCCTCTCTGTTACTACAGGTGATTTTTTTCATGGCTTCATCTAGAGCCAACTCCTCTACTTGAGCACTGGATCCCATAATCTCTCATCAAATAAATTATATTGCTCCAAAAATTATCCTCTTTCTCTTTCCTAATTTAAAAAAAAAAAAACTCTACTAAATCATTCCGTTAAGCACACAATCACCAATTTGCCAAAACTGTTGTCAAGGTCACCTCCAGGTTACTAAATTAGGTCTCAGTTTTTCACCTACATGGCAGAGCTGCAATATTTGACTTAGCTGATCACACTCACCTCCTTGAAAGACTTTTTTCACTTGTTTTCCAGGACCTCACATTCTTCTAGTTTTTCTCCTATCTACGGGCCACTCTTCAGGTTTTTGGGGGGAGTTTCTTTGTTTTTGTTTTGTGAACCCCTCCTCCCCTTTATGACAGCTTCACAGTGGAGGGTCCCAGGGCTCATTCTTGGGATCTCCTCTATGTCACTCATTTTCTTGGTGATCTATCAATCTACAAGCTGACAACTCCAAGATTTACATTTTTAGCATTGACTTCTCCCATAAACTCCAGTCTCAAATATCTAAGAGCACTCATCGTATTTCTGCTTTAATAGCACTATAACAAACAACGCCCAAGTTCAGTGTCTTGTAATTTAATAAAAATACTTATTGCTTGCTCATTTATCTGCAGGTTTGCCCAGGCCTCTCTGCTTCAGGCTACAGGTTCAGTTCAGGTCTGCTTCACTCTCTCTCATCCTGGTTCCAGGAGCTCTTCAAGGGCATGCTTTTCTCAAGGCAGAGTGTAAAATCTTCAAAGGAGCTGCCACGTTCTTGCCACAGTATCTATGCCTCAGCTAAGTGTCCGCACTATCATGTCCCTTCACATTTAATTGGCCAAAGCCAGTAATGTGGCCAAACCCAGAACAAATGAGGCAGAGAAACATATTTCACCCAAGAGAAGCCATGACAAGGATGGAGATGGGGAAAGAAAGAGCTGTGAACAAATACTATAGTCTAGAACACCACCTCCCTATTCAATGTCTTCACTTAGATGGTCAATGAAAATCTCAAAACATGCCATGAGCAAAACTTATTTTTACCCCCAAACCTGCTTATCCTGCAATCTTCCTCATATCTGCAATGGGCAGCTCCATCATTCCAGCTGGTCCAAAAGCCTGGAAGTCATCATTGACTTTATTTCTGTCATGCACCCATCCAATCCTATTGGCTCTGCCTTCAAAATAAATCTAGAATCTGGCCCCTTTTTATCACCTCTGTTGTTACCACCATGGTTCAAGTTATCATCATTTCTTGTCAAGTGTATAATCACAGTCTCCTAACCAACCTCCACGTTTACACCCTCAATCCCCTATGACCTATTCTCAATATAACAACTAGAATAATCCTTAAAAAGGTAGATTAGAACATGCAGCTCCTCTGCTCAATATACCACTGATTCCCTTCACCACTCTGATCTCATCCCCTACTATTCTCCCCCTCATTCTATTCCCACCACTCTTGTCTACTGCTAATTGTTTAACACAACAGGTAGGTACATTTTTTCCCATTGCCTCTGCACCTGCTTCTATCTCTGCCTAGAATATCCTTCTCGAGATATCTATATGGCTCTCTCCTTTGCCTCTTTTGGGACATTTATTCAAATGTCACCCTCTCAGTGAAGCCTCCCTGAATACCCTAATTGCATAGTCCAAGGATAAGTGCTATGATGAAGAAAGCAAAGTAAGCATAAACTAAGTGGGCTTAGTTCAGAAGGCACCCAGTCCTAACTATGAGTCAATATATTAAGTCCCTGTTTAACAGGGAAGTGCCAATGAAGAGCAGTGGATCATTATACCTTGCCATGTATAACCCTGAAATTAATTACCCAGAGACACCATGGTTGCTCTCCTGATTCTGGAGGAGATGTGTACTCTGACCCACTGATGTTGAACTAAGCCATGTGATTTTCTTTGGTCAGTGGGTTGTGTAAGGGGACATTATGCAACCAGAGGCTTTAAATGTGCTGTCGTGGTTTGGCTTAAACACTTGTGCTTTCATCATCTTCCTTGCAAAGAGCATACCTGAGATTGCCTCTGGTCCCTGAATTAGAATTATGTAGATCAAAGCTGAACCAACCCACAGGCAGCACCCAAGCCCAGGCAAGCCCAACAGAGCCCAGCAAGTAAGATCTAACCTACGAGTCCATTAGAAAGAAATGCTTGTTGCTGAAAGTCACTAGATTTTGAGGTTGTTTGCTATGCAGCATTATTGCAGCAAAAACCTGAAAGGGTTTTTATATATAGCATCAACATCTAGAAAGTTTTGTGCAACAATTTCTCCATTAATTTTTTTTTTACCATATCCCATAAAGGCTTTCATCCTTTCTCTGTTACCCAGCTACCACCCTTGCTCTTTTTTCTTCGGTGATAATTTCTTGAAGCAATCGTCTATACACATTCGTCTCTTCTTCCTCATTTATTCACCCAGTTTAACCCCTCCAACATGTCTGAGGCAGGAGAGCAGGGTCTGGAGTCAGGGAACCTAAGACGGATTCATGCTTTCTAGAACTAAATCAAAAGGTAAACCCCAACTTTCCACATCCAAGTAACAAAAGGAGCAGAGTTTACTCCCTTGACAACCGCCTGCCCTTTTCTGCGAAGCAGATGAAAAATTGAAATTACCTCTGATTGGTCCCCTACCACAACCAATCAGATTGATCATGGGCCACTACTTCATTTACATAAGGTGCCACCAAGTAACCAATGGGAAACCTCTAGAGAGTATAATTCTGCAACCAGGCTCTTGAACCCCTTGCTCAAGCCCGCTCCCACCCTATGGGGTGTACTTTTGTTTTCAATAAATCTCTGCTTTTGTTGCTTCGTTCTTTCCTTGCTTTGTTTGTGCATTTTGTCCAATTCTTTGTTCAAGACGCCAAGAACCTAGACACCCTCCAGTGGTAACATGTTTACACCTTGATATAGACTCATTTTTTCAAATGTCATTTGTTTCCGTACCAAAGGGTAAACATGGACAGATAAGACACATAGCTGGGCCAGTAGCCGTCATGACAACTGAATTCATCAATAGTGACAAGTAAGAGGTGGTTGTGTCAGAGTGGAAAGCATAAAGCAAGCTGAGACGCACTTTTGCTAGGTATATTGAGGTTTGTTTCCTACCCTTCCCTTTCAATTTTATATCAAAAAAATTCATCCTATAAATGAGAAACTAATCCATTTTGTAAACTAGTTTGATAATGTTATACATTGTCACTGAACTTCTCTGGAGCCTGGTATTTTCATGTGTCATTTTAGAAAGTTAAAGTTACTAGGTTTCAAGCAGACTCTCCTAAAAAATTTTCACAATTCACATAACCGAAGACTGTGTCCTCCTCCATCCAATTCTGGGCAGGGCAAGGTTTAGCAAACTGAAACTGTTCAGCAATTAGTTGCTTATCTTTTCAAGCCCCCTTGCTCATCTCCTGCCACACATGCACACTGGCCATTCAGGACAACTGGGCTAGACATTCTCCAACGTCGCCTTCAACACTTGGTAGGTGTGTTAATTGCCTATAGATTATGGTCTGAATTCACCAAATGAAATAATGTTTTGTATTTCTAATGCACATTGTGTCATCTAATGAATATAATCCTTCCTTTTTTTCTTTTATAATCTCCATCAAAGCACTAGGTGTTAACAAATACTTTTTATGTTAATTTACCTTCCCAAGCCTCCAAAATACCATATATGCAAAAGCTCTTATGCCAAGCCAGCAACTTTGCAGTAGCATATATTAATTTCTTCATATAACCCATAGCGTAGAGACTAAGAAAAAACTTGAAAACTAGTATGAGTTTAGGATTTGCATATGTTAGATATAAATTTTTCCCACCACCACATTTGAAAGAATTTCAATAATTGGATGTTTTTCTTCTCTTTATTATATCCTTATTCCGAAAAAAAAAAGGGTTAGATACTTTTAATTTGAGGTTTTAGGACACAAATCCATTTCCCTTTTCCATACTAATCTTCAGCCATTTCAATATGAATTCACACACACATGCACCCAACTTCTAAATGTCTAAATGTACAGACAGACATCAAGCAGTTTCCAAGGGAACATTGCTTCAAAGCAATGATCCTATTAAAAAGACCCTTTTGAGAACAAATATCCATTTCCTACACTATCATTCAGAAGCATTAAATTAGAGCCACTCCTCTTGAAATGAAAAGAACAATCCTATAGTTAACGATCACAGGGTAGCAGAGAATTTTCCCCTTAAAAGCGTAATTATTCTACTGGGTGGCAGTACTGGTATGGACCATTAGCTCTGACAGTGAAAAGCTTCCAATTCCTTTACAATTGAAAAGTTGCTTGGAATGACAAGAGATCTACAAATCATGATTATCTTAAAATCAGAGAATTAGGCCATGTAGTTAAAAGGGCCCTCCAGAGAACTGACGTTCAAGTCCTCTGGCTTGGGCAGGGAAAACAGCCAGAAATGAGACTTGTTGAGTGGTCTTTAAGGGGTGCTGCTTGCCTAGTGTTAGCCATTGGAGCATGAGAATACCTCTTAAAAATGGTTATTTTTAGTATTTTTCTCATCATAAAACAATAAAATTTAGAAAACATAGAAAAGCACACAGAAAAATTAAAATCAACCATACCTCTATCACCCTGAGAGCAACTGTTAACATTTTGAGGCATAGGTCTAAACATTCTGTGATTTTACTTCTTAGAGACCTAAGCAAGTTCATAGCATATGTACCACTTCATAAGGTACTTTTCTCACAGACCACTAATTGTAAGCATCTTCTCTGCGTTATCACATATTCCAGTAAAGATTTTTAATGACTGCAGTGAATTCCAGATTACCATACTGAAATTTATTTAACAAATATTTATTCAGGACACTTAGATTATTTGTGATTTTTTGCTCTTATAGCTAATAGGATGGTAGACATCCTCATACACAAATCTTTATGCACATCTCTGATAATTTCTACAGGACACATTCCTAGAAGAATTGCTGACTCATAGAACACAAGTATGTGTGAGTTTTTATACAGTTTGCCAAAGCATTGCACAGAAAATTCATAACAATCAAAAGTCTGTCATCAGTGTGTGAGAATGGACAGCAGAAATGGTGCTGTAATTGCCTGACAAGGTCCAACTGGGACAATTATATCTGTACATAGCAATGACAAGAAAGATTCTGCCCCCTCTTCAAGGGCCAAAAATTAATTCACTGAGAAATAGCAGATGTACACTAAAAAACAAGAAGTTGGGTTTACTAATAACGTTAATTTTTAAATAGTTCTAAGCATCTGTGAATATTCCACAGTGAGATTCTGGCAGTAAGTTCTAGTTTCTCCTCAAGAATGGAAATACCAAGAAAGAGTTAAAGGAGGGGTCGCTCTTGGGTTTGTTAGGAAACTTCCACCTGGCTTAACAGAGACTCCTGTTGGGGCTCAGCCTCACTCTTTGCTTATATATATATGTGATGGTATAAAAGGACTCTTAATACAAATGGCTGATTATCAGAGAACATAAACTCAATCAGCTGCAAAGCCCAGAAAGCTATATAACCACATAAACCTTCACAGTTTCAAAGCATTAGGGAGTTAGTGGAGCCTATAACAAACTAAAGGATAACTGTCTTGCCTAAAGTAATTCACATTTAGTTTTTAAAACCATCCTGGCAGTCAAGCAAAACACATTGTGGGGCAAATGTCACTCATGGACCCCCAGATTGCAACCCTGGTTTGTTTGTTTATATCACTCCTTGTAGGTTATTCTATCTCTGATTAATGATTGTTCAAATATGTTTTGGGCAACAAACATTTGTTGAAGGCTGCCTATGGATGTTTGCTCCAATGTGCTCCTTAAAAAGAAGTATTCAGGCCAATTCTGTGACACTTATTATTTTAGATGGAAATGGAAATTTCTTCCTAATGTGCACATTTTTCCTGTGTTGTCTGTGTTCTGCTTGCTGTAGCAACTGGGGCTCTGCATACCCTGGCAAATGAAAAGTCATTATAAGGGTTTGTTTTTTTTTTTTTTTAGTAATAATGATATTAGTTAGTATTTATTAAGTGCCTACAGGAGGCAGGTCAACTGGCTTGATCTAAGCTGAAAAGGCCTTTTCTCATTACCCATTTCCCCCTAGCAGCTCTGGAGATGTTTCTTTTAAACATTTTACCCACAAAAACATATAGGGCCTATTCTTATCGTAAGAATGACGTCACTCAGCTCTAAGAGATGAAGTGAATCCCCAAAGTGAAATGATACTTTTTACGTTGGATACTGCCACACACTGCAACCACTAATTATAGAGTTTAAATTGTTACAAGTCTGTACACAGATACAAGAGCGCGTCCTTAGTCCCAAGGTCTCCTAATATGAGTAAGAGCGTAGGCACGGAAGGAAAGCTGGCATAGGAAAGGAAATGTAACTGGAAGCCCTTGTAAAGTTCGATTTTGAGTTGGCGAAGCTAAAGTCCCAAGAGAGTAGAACTCTATTTAAGCCTAAAGTTTTAGGGGTGGTAAATTTATTGAACTCACAAGCTGAAACAATCTCAAGAGGGTTGTTTATTCAGAGGAGACATATTAATCCATTAAGCTAATGTTTTAACATAAACAGCCAGGCTTATTATATTAGCTTTGGTGACCCAAGTGAGTTGACCTATTTAAATAAAATAACCCTTGGTGTGAGCAATATTTTTTTGTTTAAAAAAAGCATTAAATTCCATTTTGAGTGTGTGTGTTCCATCTGTTAAGTTAAATTTCTAGCCTAGGCTCTTATATTACTCTGAAAATCACAAACTCTTCCATACTTTAAAACATGCATCAGATCTGAAGAAGAAATTGCAACCAAAGGCCTGTACTCACCTAGAGAAAATGAAAGTTTTATGAATGTGTTTAAAGGGAAAATGCTACATAAAGGGAAAAATACATTGTGACAGCTTGGGGCTCCAAAATAATAATAAAATGAAATTATATCTTAATTATAATTAGAAAGGTTTGGCAAGTTCTGAAATGTGAGTAAACCATTTATGTTTTCAACAAAGTTTTCATCTGAAATGTGTTCAAATATAATTTTCACTAAATCTTAATAAATCATTTATGGCAGATGTTAAGTGTATCAGTATAACAGGATCATGCAAAGAAGTTAGAAAATTCCATCCTACTAATAGCATAAGGCAAAACAAATGTGCATGATTAACAGTGACAGTTTGAGAGAACAGCTTTAAGCAATTTAAAGAGCCAGCAACCAAAAGGATCAAAAGAAACAAGTTACTTTCATTGGATGAATAGAAATAACTTTAAAATTGAGATTGTTATAAGATGCTACTTAAAATGAGCTACAGGAAAGAAATGAAAAAGGACCTATTTTATCCTCAAAAAACCTATTCTGTCAAGGTTGTTGGAGAACCAATTATTCTTAGGAGTTCGTCAAATAAATGCCTCACAGCCTGTCTCAAGCTAAAAAATTACATACAAGCATTTAGCATGTATTAGTTTGACCCTGTGAGCTGACCTCATTCATGAGATTTCAACAAAAGTGTTGAAAAATACTTCAACATACTAGCACACCGTAATTGAACATGGCACATATTACAGCAAAGGGTATAATGTGGTAAATTGCACAAAACGAGAGTGAAAAAAGAAATTAATTTAATGCTGTTCTATATCCCTGTGCCATTCTGGAATTTAACAAGAAATACAAACCGTATAACCACTAAATTCTGGTTGCGTCGATCCAAATCTCCTCCAAGCCATCCAACTCAACCACCCTCTTGCCTTGTGTTATTTATGAACATGGCTTTTATCTGTAATAAGTATCAATAGCTAATTGTTATATTAACAATAGAAAGTTAAAATTCAACACTGAAACAGATGGTCTCCCTTCTACTCCACTTCAGTCTTTTTATCTTATTGAAAAACCCCCTAAAAGCCAAAAACTACTAATCAGTTAGATGAGTTTTATATCTATTATTACTCAGGATGGGGTGTCAGTGAAAGCTTTTCTTACTGAAAGGCAATTATTTTGGTCTGGAAAAATTTCACAGCATGTTTGATAATCAATGTTCACCTAAACTTAAATATTTTCTCTTTTTTTTCCCTTTAGCATTGACTCTTGTATTGTACCCTCCGATCTCTTGCTTTTTGGTGTTTTATTAATTGTTAATCTGGTGAATATTTATCTGATAGTCAGTGAAAATGGAGATGGTACATTCACATAAATTCGAGAGCATCTCTTTAGTGTGGCTTGTTTGGGATTTGTATCTATGTGATCTTCTCTCTCCATTCAGTGACCCCTTTCTGGTTTCTCATGCCTACTTCGCAAAATAAACCTATGATCCTATTTGGGGCTCCAGGTACTTTCTCAATTAAGTTATCCTCATCCACACATCATAAGCTGCATGACCGAATGCCAATAAAAACCCTTCCAACCCTACAGTATTATATATCACAAGTTTTAAAACTGTAACAAAGATATTAACGTAAGTTTGATTTTTTTTTTCTTTTCGTTGAGACACAATCTTGCTCTGTCATCAAGGCTAGAGTGCAATGGAGTGATCTCGGCTCAATGCAACTTCCACCTCCTGGGTTCAAGTAATTCTCCTGCCTCAGCCTCCCAAGTAGCAGGGATTACAGGTGCCTGCCACCACACCCAGCTGATTTTTCAATTTTTTTAGTAGAGACAGGGTTTCACTATGTTGGTCAGGCTGGTTTCGAACTCCTAACCTCAGGTGATCCACTGGCCTTGGCCTCCCAAAGTGCTGGGTTTACAGGCATCAGCCACCACACCCAGCCACCAGTTTGATTTTTTAAGGCCTACATTATGCATTTTATTTCAATATTAAATTAATATTTTGTGTACATAAAAAATTGAATATCTTATTAGTTTCATCCAAAAGCTAATCAAAAGTAAGTTCTTATAAAGTAACTGGCAATAAAGCCCTTCTGACTCCAAAGGTAAGTTATAAATATTTATATTAAGGTAAATAACAGTAATATCAATTTTTTAATTGCTTAAAATGCATTTATTCTGGATATTTTTCTTTAACTACAAACATTAAGAAGCATTTTAATGAGATAAATGTTACTTACATTAACAATGGTTTTGCTTCCTTTCATTAAGCAATTGGATTTTTGCATGACAAATTAAAATTAGGGTAGCCAGCTTACCTCAAACATTATTTATTAATAGACCAAGATATCAGGCAGGAAATAACGCTTTCCTGCTTTTTCAAATTCTAAACTGTTTTTCAACTGGAAATAATTTAAAAAATAAAAATACATTCTTGCCAAACCATTCTGTTATGAAAAGCTTAACTGTCTCTACAGCACTACTATGATATCTTTCTAGGGAAAATCTGCAAGTAAGATAAAAGCTTTAGATAGAGTTTTGCCTCTAAGAACCATGGTTGGCCTTGGCTCTGGTTCTGCAGACCCTAAATCCTGACACTCAGGAAACTGAGCCCCTTTGGACAAGTTTCGCCTGTCTCCAGACTTTGGGCCAGCTCTACCTATGGTGAAGGTGAATTTTAAATCACCAGATAGGTATCAAATCAGCATTACTTCCAATTTCACTCTGAACAGATGCTGTGATTCTAATAGAACTCTTGATATCTTTTTCCATGGTAGCTCATGGCAACAAGGACAAAGGGAGATTCTCAATAATAGTTAGAGCAGGACAAAAGAAATCAAAGCCAGAGACGCAGCGCTCGGCATAACATGGGAAGGTTAAAGAGACGCTGTGCCTATGAAGATCAATCATAAATCAAAGCATGAGGGATAAGACTGAGGCTGGATGTGGCGCCTCAGATGGGCAAAGGTAAAACCAAGGTTTTAAGAACGAAAATCATGACCGGAATACAGGTGTGTTCTGTGACAGAAGCTGTGTGACATGCCAAAGGGCTCCATGGCTGAAAGGACAACATAAGACTGAACATCAGCATAGGTTCTATTCTGTAAGCGAGATGAATCTGTTTAAAATTCTGACCAGGAACATGACATGACCTGATACACGTTTTAGAAATCTCACTTCAGTGTCAGTGTGATAGATTGGAAAAGAGTAAGGTGGAAGGTAGCAAGAACATAAGGAAACAAGAAGTGACAAAGGTGTAAATTAGGGCACCGGAATTGGGATATGTTTGGACGATATTAAAGAAATAGAATTGATAACCAGTTGGCAGCTGGATCTGGGTGAGGGCTAATTGTGGTATTTGGGGATCATTCCCAGGTCTGGCTTGGCAAATGTGTGGTTGGCAGTTCTATTCACAAAGATAGGAAAATTCACAAAGAAGAGCAGATTTCTGAGTAAAGATAGTGAAGTCATTTCTGAAGGCGCACTTAAGCCAGCTAAAAGTGTCCAGACCAAATCAAAAAGACAGCTGTCCTTCAGCTACTCCGGATTAGTATCTCACCCTTGAGGAGTAACTAGAATTTGCTGCCAACATCTCACTTTGGTGTATTCACAGATGCTTAGAAGTATTTAAAAATAGACATCAGTAGTAAACCTTACTTAGTTTTTACTTT